>CAUYLG010058592.1:0-91819 GCA_963573385.1 Cacajao melanocephalus
TCCACCCCAAATCCACAAAACATACATTTTTCTCAGTATCATATTACACCTGTTTTAAAAGTGACCGCATCATTGGAAATAAATCACTCCTCAGCAATTGCATAGCATTTCACAGGTTTAAATAAAATATTGGTTGGCTGATTGTTTGTTATTTTCATCTCTTATTCCTTCCTGTCTCCATTGTTAAGCACAATTATTGGCATAATAGAGGTTTTTAATACCCATTTATAGACTGCATTCTAGCCTGGGCAATAGAACAAGAATCCCATTCTCTCTCCCTCTTTCTCTTCCTCTTTCTTTCTCTCGTACATTCTTTTTTTTTTCTTTCTTTCACTCTCACTTTCTTTCCTCTCTTTTTCTTCTTTCAAAAAATAAAAAAAATAAAAAATAAATAAATAAAAAAGAAAGAAAGAAACGGATTGCCAGATTGGTTAAGAAAGTAAGAAGTCCACTTCAAATATAAAGGGGTATGTTAAAATAAAGGGGTTGGAAAAGATCCACAGTCCTCATCTTAAAATCTCCGGACCATTAGAAGTTTACGTTGAATGGAAAAAAAAAGTTTTCCACCTATTTTCCATAGTTCACAAAGTTAGACTTTTACTAGCTTTTTACTGCCCTGAGAGTGAGGCACATCACTGGGACATGATATTGAACTCTTTCCAAATTTCCAAAATTTCCATGGTGTATTTACGTAGCTTCATGTACCTAATTTCACTTTTTGCTATCTCTTTATTTTAAAAACTGCTTACTCATTTAATTTATTCAACAAGTTTTTAAATGCCTACAATGAAGCAGACACTGTTCTAAGAAATGACTGGAATTGTAGTAGTTATGGAGCAAAACACAAGCAAATGGTCAGATTATGATGAAGAATAACCTTACTGGCACCATCTTTAACTAGCTAACCTACTGAAACCTATCCAATTTAAGATTTTTCTTTTTTTTTAATTGCATTTTAGGTTTTGGGGTACATGTGAAGAACATGCAAGATTGTTGCATAGGTACACACATGGCAATGTGATGTGCTGCCTTCCTCCCCATCACCTATATCTGGCATTTCTCCCCATGCTATCTCTCCCCAACTCCCCACCCCCTGCTGTCCCTCCCCTATTTCCCCTGGACAGACCCCAGTGTGTGATGCTCCCTTCCCTGTGTCCATGTGTTCTCATCGTTCAACACCTACCTATGAGTGAGAACATGCAGTGTTTGATTTTCTGTTCTTGCATCAGTTTGCTGAGAATGATGGTTTCCAGGTTCATCCATGTCCCTACAAAGGACAGAACTCATTGTTTTTTATGGCTGCATAGTATTCCATGGTGTATATGTGCCACATTTTCCCTGTCCAGTCTATCACTGATGGGCATTTGGGTTGGTTCTAGGTCTTTGCTGTTGTAAACAATTCTGCAATGAACATTCGTGTGCATGTGTCCTTATAGTAGAACGATTTATAATCCTTTGGATATATACCCAGTAATGGGATTGCTGGGTCAAATGGAATTTCTATTTCTAGGTCCTTGAGGAATCGCCACACTGTCTTCCACAGTGGTTGAACTAGTTTACACTCCCACCACAGTGTAAAAGTGTTCCTATTTCTCCACATCCTCTCCAGCATCTGTTGTCTCCTGATTTTTTAATGATTGCCATTCTAACTGGTGTGAGACGGTATCTCAATGTAGTTCTGATTTGCATTTCTCTAATGACCAGTGATGATGAGCATTTTTTCATGTTTGTTGGCCTCATGTATGTCTTCTTTTGTAAAGTGTCTGTTCATATCCTTTGCCCACTTTTGAATGGGCTTATATGCTTTTTTCTTGTAAATCTCTTTTAGTTCTTTGTAGATTCTGGATATTAGCCCTTTGTCAGATGGGTAGACTAAAAAATTTTTTCCCATTCTGTTGGTTGTTGATTCACTCTAATGATTGTTTGTTTTGCTGTGCAGAAGCTGTGGAGTTTGACTGGGTCTCATTTGTCTAGTTTGTCTTTTGTTGCCAATGCTTTTGGTGTTTTGGTCATGAAGTCCTTGCCTATACCTATGTCCAGGATAATTTTGCCTAGGTTTTCTTCCAGGGTTTTTATGGTTTAAGGTCTTATGTTTAAGTCTTTAATCCATCTGGAGTTAATTTTAGTGTAAGATGTCCGGAAGGGGTCCAGTTTCTGCTTTCTGCACATGGCTAGCCAGTTTTCCCAACACCATTTATTAAACAGGGACTCTTTTCCCCATTGCTTGTTTTTGTCAGGTTTGTCAAAGATCAGATGGTTGTAGATGTGTGGTGTTGCCTCTGAGGCCTCTGTTCTGTTCCATTGGTCTATATCTCTGTTTTTGGTACCAGTACCATGCTGTTTTGATTACTGTAGCCTTGGTATCAATGCTGCCATGAACTTTGATGTCTCCCAATTTGAAGGTCAATAAAAGAAATGGTTCCTGTTGCATACAATGTTGAATCCAAAGACACTTTCTAAGTGGCCCCATTCAGTATTTCATTTTCCTTAGTGGTTAGAATTTCTATTTTATCTTTCACTAGCATTATTAGGTAGGCAATTTATGTATGGGTACATTAACTTATATTAATTTTTATGTGCATTTAGAGATATATGTGCATAGAATTCTATACTTGAGTAACTGTTGCTATGAGTGCACTGAAAACAGCAAAGCAAAATTATGAGCCACAAAAGTAATAACAACCAAGTGTTATTTAGGGCTTTGTGTTTTCTCAGTCCTCATAAAAATAAGTCTATGATTATTTTCTGCTTTTTTTTCCCCTCTCGTCCTTTTATTTATTTATTTTGTGTCTGTGTGTCCTCATTCTTATTATTCTATAGCTTTCCCAAATAGTTTGTAGAGGTTCAGTTGAGATTATGTAGGTAGTGAAGAGTGAAGTTAGGCTTTGATGCCAGTTAGATCTAACTCAGAGCCAAATTCTTTTTACCAAAGCCATACCTTCTTTGAGGTTGAGGAAAAAGGTGGCATCTTAACTCTACTATATTTTTTATGTTTTTGCCACCATCGTAGAGGGTCATCCTGGAGGATTAGCCACTTACATGCATACACACGTGTTGATCTTGTTTTTGAATAGCTATGGGAGAAAGAAAGTCAATATTTATTTCAATGGTAGAAATACAGATCCTGCAAACATGCTTCATAATACCATCTAATCATGGCAGCTTCTAGGGTGAGAGGAGCAAAGCATCTGGGACACAGTGTAAGGAGGCACTCACTCTCAGGGTCCTACAAGTGCAGAGTCCACAGCTGAGAGTGAGTGCCACCTTAAATTTTATACCCTAAGCACCTCACTTGCCTCACTCTAGTCCTGGGACTACACTCACAATTACCATAATGCTAACAACTTGGAGATTTATTGAACATCTACCATGTGCCCTCTTGTAGGGAAAGTAAAAATAGTTCCAATCATCACATTGCATAGGACTGTACTGGAGAAAATGTCATCCAACTGGACACAACAAGGCCTGCCCATAGGAAACAATCAAATCAGGTATATCATCAACTCTATAAACTAGCATGGTCACATGAGATCACAGAGTGGGGGAGTCAGTACGGTGGGATGTGGAAGTCCTAAAGGAAAAGCCATTGTGCTGTGAATCGGGGTGAGGCAGGGCCCTGCTGGGGAGACTATGGAACTCCAAGCAGAGGCTAATTGATGTTGGCTGTGGGAAGCCATTTGTGTGTTTGAACAGGGGAACAATGTGCAGAAAGCTCTGAGATGGATTATGCATCATTTTGCTGGAGTGAGTCATGGTGATGGATGGATGGTGGGTCCATCCAGAATAAAACATTGTTTTAGAGTGGGTGCCTATTAGTTTAAAATTCATTTTAAAGTGATTACTACTACAAAGTGGTTTTGATCTGTTACAGGGAAATTGAAGTTGGAAGAAAGGAAACAGTGGAGGTTGAAATATCCAAATCAGGCATCTTATTTACACCATTTTGTCATATTCCCATTTCTCTTGAAGTTGGCTCTACGATGCACTTAGCAGTTGTTGGCTCTGAACTCTATTGTCGGAACCACGTAGCTGACCACTCTGTCATAGGCTGCCTTGTTCACTGAACAGTTTGTGTGGGTGACTCTGGTCTCCCAGACTAGCCCACAACCCCTTTAAAAGCTCATTCTGGATGGTCTGTGTCTGTAAACTCTGGCAGCAACTCAGTACACTGAAGGCAATTAATAAAGGTTTCACAGCTGTCTGCTTTAGAGGAACAATGTAGAGAGAAATTGAACTTGATTACCAAATGTGGAAAGGTCTGCATTTGTTGTACTTTGCAGCGTTTGGACTAACCTGAATGAAATTTCCAATGGCTAATTTCATTTCTAATCCATACATAAGCCAGAAAACTCCACCTGCAGGGAATGGTTTTTCACTGCCTTTCTTTTGAAAAGGGTCAGCACCTCATTTCCTGTCAACATAAGTTGCAGTAATAAGCAGGGATTGGCTACTTCTGTGAGACTGGTGGTTGCTTAGGAAGAAGGCCCAGGACTCAGGCTTCTGTAAAAGTTTTTGGCTTAAGGTCAAACCAGAATGAACAGTGTGAGACCCACATACCTCTTGATATATGGATATCTGAGCTGGGAACACCAAGGCCCAAGACAGTTTACCAAAAAGGTAGAATTATGTTATCCTGTCCGTCAACAGGGCTTCTTTCCAGTTCAAGATATCCTGGGACTAAACAGTACACATAGCAACAAAATAAACAACATGTACGCTCTTTGCATTGTTAAATAAAATACACTCCCCATATTAGTGTGCAAATCAACAAAAGTATAATGGAGTGATGCCTCATTTGTTTACCGTCACTAAGCAATGGACTATTTATTACAGATCAATATTACAAATAACTAAAGCCTGTGAATTTAAGTGCCAAAACTTCAAAAAATGTTAACCACATATGATGAAAATCATTCTAAACATTCCCTAGTGTCTTAAACACAGTCCTCAAAATACAGTTTGGCCTTCAATATGTTTAGAAGAGAAAAAATGGAAAAAGGAATGGCCAGGCACATGGCCAGATTTAATGCTTTAATGCTGAGAACTAACTAGGAGAAACAAACTTCTTCTAGTGTAATTCCATTTCTTTTTTTCTATTTCAAGAGGAAGGTATCCTATTTTTATATTTATTTTTATATTTATTCTTTATTCCCTTCTGCTCTTAGCTCTTCAGCTATTCTCTTTCTCATTGGTGGTTTTCCTTATACATTAGGTGATTCCTGGATGCCACTTCCTTCTTCTCCCTTCTTATAGTTGAGATTCCTTGCTTGTCTGATTACATATACTGTTTCTGTATTGTGCAACTAGTTCTGATATTTTGCAAAAAGGCAGAGCATTCTAAAGAGAGGGCAAATCAATAGGGCCACCAGTATAAAGCTGCTTCCTGCTTGTAATAAATCTCTTGAGTAATATCTCACGGAATATGTTTCTCTGGTCTCCTCTGAGCTGGTACCAGAATGCTCATATCTATGAGCCCAATTTCTCTGCCTAGACACCACTTGCCTGCAACCTTCCTCCTCTGTGATTCCTCATGGTCACTCAGAGTTTCTGATTTCAAAATATCAAATAGAGGAGAGTTCTGTAGTTCTGATCAGCAGGCCAAACAATTGATTTTTTTTCTTTTATATGCCTCACTTACTGCTCATTAGAAAAGGGGATGGGTGAACAGGAAACTTAACATATAAAAATGTGCCTTGAGATGATTTCCAAAAAAAATGAGCACTCCTACTAAATAGACTATTTTTTTCTTTCCTTTTAGAGTTAAGCTGCATCCAGTTCTTACAGGTATGTATACAATGGCCTTCTCTGTCTCCCTGTTACGGGTGTTAATTCTGGAGGACTTCTTCTCAAAACCTCTCTCCACTAGTGTCCTCATGTGTCTCTGAGTGAATAAGAACATTGGCTCTAGAGGCAGATCATTTTGGACTTAAATCTCATGTCTTCCTTTAACTCATTATATGGCCTTGTGCAGGTCACTAACCACTCTTTGCTTCAGTTTTCGCATCTGTTAATTGGAAAAGAAAATATGTCAGTGCCTACAGTATAGGCTTTTTGTGATGATAAAAAGTATGAAAATGCATGTAAACTGCTTAAAACTGATTAGAGTATGACAATTGCCCTAGAAATGGAGATGCATTTTTATTTTTTATGTAAGACAAAGAGGGGGTTAAATCATATATTATCATCTAAATAAAATGCCAAAAAATTTTAAATACAATAAAACTTTTATTTTCATTGAGAAAATATTACATATAAAATATACATAAAACATGATAAGTAATACTTTACTAACCTGAGAAACTTCACTATGCCTAGTTGTGAAAACCTAAATTATATCCTTTGTATTTAGAAACAAAACACACAAATATGCTCTGCCCTTTAGTACTCAATGGTTATAGAACTTGTGGCTATTACTGTAAGAAATTGAACACAAGTAGGAATACAATTTCCAGAAGAAATAACAATTAGAAAACTCAAGAAAATTAACTGTAACCACTTAACATTGGTAAGAATTCAGTAGTGTGTGGATACTAAAAGTAATCAAAAAGAAAATATGAGGGAAAAAAAACCATCCAAAAACAGTAAAAGCATTGAAAAATTCAAAACATTAAGGAAAAAAAATGTAGAAACATAAAGGCAGTTTTAGTAAGTCCTTATATGAACCTTGTAAAGATTTTGAGACAGCCTTAGTAACTTTTAGAGGGAACATATCTTAGTGGTGACAGAGCCCCAGATTTCTGAATATAGATGGACTGAAGTCAAAACTCAGTTTCAACTAACCACTGATTCAATAAAATTACATATCTATGCTTCTTGAATTCTCTGTAAAAATGGTGATAATAACAGTATGTGCCTCATAAGGCTGTTGTATGAATTAAGCTAATGAGTTACATCAGTCAACTCAGTGCTTGGCAGAAAGCAGACACTCAAAGAGTTGTAGCTACAGGGGTTTTTTGCTTGTTTTTGTTTTGATCGACACTGATGTTGATACACCAGTTATTCCAGACTTCATGTGTAGGTCTTAGACTGTCCTATGCAAAACTCCTGCAAGACTTTTCAAGATGATATAGTACGGAAAATTTTACTACATATTTCATGAGGTGTCCACTTAAATCTCAGAATCGTTGACTACACCATTGTTAGTTGAAAATCAAATAAAAATGTAAATAAAAATAAATAAGTCTCCTTACAGAGATTTATAATTGTATACTCACAAAACAGAATTTAAAAATAGATGTGAAGCTAGAGAAATATTATAGCCCAATATGATAGATGATAAAAAATAAGTAAGTTTCTTCATGAGGGTCTCAAATATTTATCAATTTATGCAATTTATTCTTACATCTATTTTTAAATTCTATTTTGTAAGTATACAATTACAAATCTCTGTAGGGAGACTTATTTATTTTCTGTCTCTATGAATTTGACTAATTTAGATGGCGCATATAAGTAAAATCATGCAGTATTTGATTTTTTTAATAACTGGATCATTTTACTAAAAATTATATCCTCAAGGTTCATCCATGTGGTAGCATATGACAGATTACCTTTCTGTTTTAGGGCTGGGTAAGATTCTAGTTCTTATTTTGTTTGTCCACTAATACCTTGATGGACATTTGGGATTTGCATCTATAAACAAGGGCATGCAGATATCACTTCAAGGCCTTCTTTCAATTCTCTTGGATACATACCCAGAAGTAAGATGGCTAGATCATGTGGTGATTCTATTTTTAATTTTTGGAAGAACTGTCATACTATTCCATAGCAGTTGCATCATTTTACAAGCACACAAGGGTTCCAGTTTCTCCGCATACTCACCAACATTTGTTAGTTTCTGGTTTCTGCTTTGCTTTCAATTAGCTGTCTTCATAAGTTTGAGGTAATACCTCATTGTGGTTTTGATTTACATTTAATGATTTTCAAAATAATCTTTTCACATGTTTGTTGGCTCCTTTATGTATCTTTGAACTTGTCAAAATGTTTAGAATTAACATGTACTACTTTTATATCATATAAACATCATTGGTATTAGTTTTATGACATAGCAAAAGTAAAGAAGCTCCCTTCTTCTGGTCTCTCAAATCCCCGTCTGTGAAATAAGGAGGACAGACTAGCTAATAATCCCATCTGTGATTTTTTAATAAAGGAAATATGTCCTGATTCCTATTAGTATTGTAAAGATAGATAGTATTTATAAATTTCCTAAATTTTACGATTATTCTGAAAGGAACAGGCAGGTGGGTAAATAAATGACTTGGTAATGATTTTTCAGCATTTATTCTCTTATTTAATATTTCTAGAGCTCCAGCTTCATGGTAGGCATTGAACCGGGGGCCAAGAACACAAACATAATGCAGTCTGGATTTTGCCTTGTTAAGTTTCAAGTCTATTTGGGGAGGCAGACTTGTGCATAAATAATTACAATGAGGCTTGAAGTTGACATAGTACATGTATAAATAAGGTTTATTGGTGCTGCAAAGGGGAGGACATCTGCTTCTAAGTTGCTAAAAATATGAAGATTCATCTAATAGTCAGAAACAGGTCATAATGGTTTTCCCCCAGACCTTGTTGTTTACAAAATCTGTGACATTTAAACTTAGTGAGAAGAAATTTAATATTCACCAGCAAAGACAAAGCAGAATGTCTGTAAGCATTTAACCATTATATTTTCTTTTAAACTAACAAATGGCTAAACTGTTTTCTATTCAATCAAATGGTATTTTAGAAATTGTGGTCTATACAAAGGATGTCTCTTGCTGGGCAGAGTAACATAATACATTCTGTGTGGAGTAGGAAACTTTAATGATATATGCAGTTTTGTTATTAAAACTGAGTTATATATTTTGCTCTGCTCTGGAAAATTGTGACCCAGTATAACATATCTTCACATTGTTTATAACTTGAGGAAAATCAACATTTTGGGTTTCCAGTTCACACAGTAGGAATTACATTTGTTTTGGCCAAATATAATTTATATAACTGCAAGGAACAATAAAACATGAACTCTACAGTGTTTTCTTACCTAAAAATAATATAGACCTTGTAAAATGGAAAAGATTATTATTATAAAGAAAAAGACAGTAACTTAAAAGGCTGAAGCTCATTTTACAATACTTTTTAATGCCTGTGCAAATAGGCAGACACCTGTGTCCCCATTTTTCTTGACCCCAGCCACAGGAGTGAGATTCCACATGGTAATAAATAACTTTGCAAGTAAAACTTTGAAATATAATTTGCTTGAATAAGCCCAGTCCTTCCATGTTCAAAAGTCATTTTCAATGTGACTTCTTAAAATGATTCAGTACTCTTTAGTGCTGTGCCTACAAAGATTTGTTTGTAGGTGCTAAAAGCATCTGATCCATCTTATTAATTAATTTAAGAACCCCAGTTAGTGGAGGGGCCATTATGGATTTAAGAGTTGAAAATAAAATGAATGAATGAATGAATAAATGAATAGGTATTTGTCATTAAAGTCAACTCGCCTATTCAGAAATTGACTCTATTACTTCATTTTCATAATAAAAAATCCCATTCTCAAGGATATGAGAATAAAATTTTAAAAATATTCAAATTTCTTTTGATGAGACATATGCAGGAGTCAATTGAATGCCTATTATAAACCTATTGAATGCGTATTATTAAACTGCTGATTGCAAAATCAATCACACAACTAGAAAAAATAGTAACATTTTAGGGGCAAGTACTTTGTTCAGGAACTAGTCCGTTGTATCCTAAAGTCTAAACAGTTCCATGAAGATGGCAGAATCATGATTTTACATGTGAAGAAGCAAAGGCTCATAAATCTTTCTGTGATGTGTTCCAAACCACATGGCCAAGTGAGTAATGGAGTTGACCCCAGAGGATGAGTCTTATGATTCTACACACCATACTCTTTCTACTGCACCACTGAGAATTTTCTGGGTGAAAATACAGTCTAGTACCAGTCACAGCATAATCAGATGGCTGATGCATCTGATATTCCTACTTGCTAATTCCGGTGTAATTTTCGACTTGTTATTTTAAACCCTATTATCAGTTTCTAAATGGAATTTAAATTACATTCAATATTATTAGTGTTTGTACTTGTATTAATTTTTCTAAAGCAGTACACTTCTAATCCTTATTTAGAGAGACATTCCTAAGGCATCCTAAATGATGCTGACTTACTTCTCAAGAGAGGACATGAGTCCATTTTACTTTTAAAAAGTCTGTAGCTTCCTCAGGCGTTGAATCATCTGGCTTGGGGCCAGACACTAGAGGGTGCTTTAGAAATATTATTTGATGATGAACTCGGATGTTGGCCACTTGCTTTTCAGAATTCATTCCTGTAAATCATGGCTTTGAAAACTTGTCAGTATTTTGCTTTTTCTTTTGTGGATTTCTTCAAAGGGAGAAGGAATGTCTGAAAAGTAAATATTCAACAGTCATAACTACATCCCAAAGAGGGTGGAATAAAAAATATTATAGATGCATATAGATATATAAATATTTCTGTGAGATAAAAAGAGAACCCTGTGGATAACTCACAAAGAGCCTACTGGAACTTTATCAGTTGCCAGGGCTTTGTCAGAAGAAACTGGATTTGTGAAGGGACAGGAGAACATGTGTTTTCTCCCCATTCCACACCCTCCTTTTCTGGAAGCTTGCTGTAAACAAACAACCACTCACATTTGTAGGAGACATTTCATTTTTTTAACGAGGCACTTTTACACATATTACCCCAAGGGATATTTACAACAACCTATGTGGTGAACATTACTATTTTTATTCTATAGATAAAACAAAAACAAATAACAGGTTTAGTGATAATTAACTCACATACATCCAGAAAGCAAATTGTCAGAAAAAGAATTTAATGATAGGATTTATTCTACAATGTGCAGCAACCTCATTGTTCCTTCATATATGGTTGATATGTAACTATATTTCTTTCATTTTTTTCACCTTCAGATTTTGTCACCAAATATGTCCTTCTTCTATTTTTATTCTTTTTTCTCTTTAATGATGTCCTCAAAACTTAAAAAAATAAATAAGTAAAATAAAACACGTGAACAAAGAAGAAAAACCAGAAGTCATGAAATATAAAAATTTCATGTCTCCCCTGACCTCAAAAAAATAGCATAACCTGCTACTGGAGCTAAACAAACAAACAAACAAAAAATGTCCTCAGAGGACTTACATTTTGAATTCAGCAGTTCGCAAATTTTTAAAGGCTTATCTGCTCACGTAGGCTGTGTTTAAATGGCTGCATATTCATTGCATATAACTCTTGTCACTGAAGCACAGCTCTGCAAAGCACAGCTGAGGCACAAAGTGTGCTTTCAGATTCCAGAGGAGTCAAAGCTCTCACTGGGAAGATTTTAAAAGGCTTCTTAAGAGAAAAGGAAACAATCTTTTTTTCTAGACATATTCATTTTCTATGACAATAGGATTTCAAAAGAACACTTGAGCATTGGTGATAGTAAAGCCCCCAAGTCAGTAAAGCTCAGAATATATGCAGAAAACAATAAATATTTAACATATTGGCGACTCACTTGCCTGAGAAAACCATGAGGAGAAGAGCCTGGCAAGCAAGCTTTGAACTGTGCTTTAGAGCAGATCTATCTCAGAGCTTTCTGTGCCAGTAGAAACATCAGCGTCATCCACCAATAGTAGCCATGGGCCACGTGTGGCTCTTGGGCACTTGAAAGGTGATTGGTTTGAATAAAAAACTGCAAGTTTAATTTAATTTTAATATTAATCTAAAAGCCAGATGTGACTAGGGGCTACCATTTTGGACAGTGCCAATCAAGAGAGATTTGAATTACAGACAGGTTATTACAAAATTATAGATCTACCCACGGGAAGTAGACACCGACTGAAAAAGAGAGATGAACTCAGAGAACCTGAAGAGGCCAAGGTAAGAAAAGTATAAGATAGATTAATTGAAAATTGGGATTAAAGAAGATACCAAGGTTGTAACTGACAAATTTGTGAACTACTGAGTTTAAAATGCAACTTACGCTCATTTAGTTGGTTTGAAAAAGTTTGTTTGCCATCAAATTTATGGATTTCCAATGTCAAAATGATGTCCATATTTTCACCTCTCAGTCAACATCCAGAACCCAGCATCATGCCTTACACAAATATATGTTGTGCATGTGATAATTTCTGACAAATGCAACCATAGCTCTGTGTTAATGTTATAGTTAAATTAAATATCTAAGATGGATGAAAGTGGCAAGAGTTGGATGTAGTGAATATTCAGTCATTTAAACACAACATATGTAAGCAGGTAAACCTTTTAAAAAAGTATTGTTTTTTCTGTATGTATGTAAATTTGTGTGTGTGTGTGTGTGTGTGTGTGTGCAGGTATGTATTGGTTTATTCTCTCTCAAATTGTTATCTCCGAAGCACTTGAAATTAAAATACATTATCTGTATTATTTTAAACCCATAAGAAACAATGTTCTTGTTTCAGCTTCATTAGATTCTTAATTATGGATAAGGTATTCTGTAAAGTTAGCCAGTGTCCACTCCTTCATTCTATGAGCTAAAATGATTAAAATAAAAACAGAAATTGTTTAAAATAAAAACAGAAAATTGGATTTCTCCAACTATAAGGAGTCGGTTCCCTAAAGGCTTAGGATCAAAATATCAAAATCACAAATAAAATCTCTCACTAAACTTAGTAAACAAATTTTTTTCCTACAATATTTTTCATAAGAGCAAAGAAAAAGAATAAAACAGTAGCAGCAATAGCAATGTAAGATCTCACCTTCAACACAACCATTCTAATCACTAATATCTCTGTATCCACAAATGAACTCATCAGTTGGCTGACTTCTCAAATAAATCTTAAATTGTTTATGGGTCAGTAAATCTTTATATGAAGACATTCTGGGAATGAATAGGCACCAAATAACCTTCCATGAAGTGTATTATTGGCCAGTAATCACTCAGTGACCGGGCTTCTCTTCTGTATGCTCATATGACATGAGCAAATGCACGGGTAGAGTTTCAGAAAACAAAAAAACAAACAAACATTGAGAAGTTACTTTTTCCTTCACGTTCATGCAAATGATGCCTGGGATAACTATGTTTGATGAACACAGAGTGGATTTATCCAGTTCTCCAAGCAAGGGCTATGGGTATTCTGTCTCTCGAAAAGTCTCATTTTGGAGAATCCTCAATTCATCAATAACGCCTACAGCTATTACCAAAACCTTCCCCTTCCTTTTTTAAAACCTGAAAAGAAAGTGAAGCCCAGCTGGTGAGGGTTATCAGTTATCTCAAAGACGGGACTACTTATGCACTCTCTGTCTCACTACAATAGAAATCCTTGAACGTCCAGGGATATTATGCTCTAGCATCTTAATCCTCTTAAAAACTCATTTGCATTATCCAACATTTATTTGAATGTTGGCCTCAGAACTTTGAAAGTGGTTTTAGGTCTAGATCTTCCATTTTAACTTTATTGTGTTTTTAGGACTCATTTTTGAGTTTTCTTACACATACATAATGATCCTACGTTTTTCTACATATATATTTGAATATAGGCAATCAATCAGCCTTATAAACTCAGGAAAATAAAGCAGTTATTGATATTAATTTATTGATCAATGAATTATCGTTCATTCACAGAATCCTAAGATCTTAAAATTAAAATTGACCTTAAAGGAAGCTACCTTAAACCATTCTTACAAATGACTGTACTATTACAAGTACTGAATGCCTGGAATCAGAAATGGGAAGAATGCTTCCTTGTTCATGTTTTGCTCCTTTTATTTTTTTTCCAAATGTCCAAGTAGCCAAGTCTCTGGTATGTATCATAGGAACAGTCAATTTTCAGAGTGAAGTCAAGTGAAAAGTATGCAGATGGCAGTGTAAATGTTAGGAAAGTTTGGGGAGAAATATGCCAACTATGTGCTGTTTTGTTACAGTAACTATAGAACCATCTCTCCAATGCCACGGACAAGACCCTTGCCAAATGGAATACCCTATTTATAACCCTATTGGGAAGAGGAAATGGTGCCAGGAACAAGATAAAACTATTATCTGTATTAAGAAAAATACTTAAAAGCATGTTTGCATTGGAAAATAAATGTTAGTGGTTAAGAAAGAAAAAATAATGGTAGTTGTAGATTTGCGTGTTGAAACCTGTTGCAAGACTATTAATTAGTCATCATCTTATCTTTACTGCCATGTCTCTGCCAACTTACCTGTTTGAAGTCATAAAGGGAGCTCATAAATGAACTCTTCTGGAGATATGTAGAAAATAAACAATTTCCCCCACTGGGTAAATAGTTAAGAAATTTCCCTGGGCCCATATGTCTTCCCCCTGTTGGCACTGTTGACTCAGTGCCCATGTGGGTTGTACTCCCAAACTGTCCTGCTGCTGGCAATGTTTCCAATGCCAAGTAATTAGCCTGCAGTCCCAGATACAAAGAAAAAATAGCCAAGTTCAAGGAAAAGCCATGAGCATATGGACCCTGGTCACAAGAGTGTCATACTGGGAGGGGCTTGGACATATGCCATGGGCTGCATCAGGACATATGCCATGGGCTGCCACCCCAAATTATTCCCTCTTCCCCAGGACCCAGGGGAATAGCTTGTTGAATAAACAAGAGACTGAGAGAGTGGCTGAACTGGCACCAGGCCAGCATCCCTTGCCTTCCCCACTGAATCAATGAAAACTTGGCATACACTACATTATCAAGGAGCAGGGAAGTATGAAGGCATAATCTCATTGTCCCTCCTGTGTTTTGTCACTTTGTCTTTTCTCCATCTACTTATCTGACTTGATAGAATACAAACACTGTATCATTTACAATCAGACAAAATAAGGATTGACCCCTGGCTCTTTTGCTAGCTCTGTGCCTCTAAAGGAAAAAAAAGTATTTAACTGGCATAAGTCTCAATTTCTTTTCAGTAAATGATACCTACCTTACTGATTTGTGGAAAGGTTTAAAAAGGTGACATGCAAAATGCTTTGCACCATTTCTAGCACATGGTAGGCAATAAATGTGAACTTGTATATGGCTAGAGGCACACATTAAACTCTGGATAGTCCAGTTAATTACTTCATAATATTATTTAATGATCAAATTCATTTATTGAGATATATTGTAATATAGAATATTGTCCTGCAATTATATATTTCTTAAAATAATCTAACTATTAGCTGTATCAAAATTTCTGAAAATTCTGTAAATAATTATATGTAATTATTTAAGGCATAATTTCCAAGTATTATGTATTTTATACAAACACATTACATATATCACAATATTATACATTATATGTTTTATATATCATATGTTATAGCTTGTATTACATATGAATTTGTATGTATCATGTATATGTCACATATGTATCATTTAATATAGTGTATATTTGTACTATCATCAATTTATGTTTACATCAGTTACAAATAACAAAAAATAAAACAATAATCATATGACTAGTATACCATATATTGGGGCATATTAGATTGTCATACAGAGAATTAGATATAATTATTAAAAATAACACAATTTTTTTACTGTTATATATGCTATTTATATAAGTATAGGTGTAAACATGCACACACAAATTTTGTTATTTAAGACCTTCAATGCACTTAAGCCACAATTCTTCTGGTTTAGAATTATCAGAAGGGAAAGAGGTGAAATGTCATGGGAAAACCATGTGTCTGAGTGAGAAAAGTGTCAATCGAGGTACTGACAGGTGTGTGACCCTGGGCATGACATTCACCCTCTCTGAATCCTTATTTTCTTATTCTAGTAAAAAGGGGAGGGAAAATTTACAGACTTAAATTGAAATAACATATGAAAAGTATGCCACACAATGGTTAGCTCATAATTAATCAATAAGTGGTAGATGTCTTGATTGATTGTCAAAAACTAATTATCAGTGTTGTTTTCAATGGAAGTCTCAGAAATAACATTTGAAAAGCAGCCTTTCACTTCCTAAGGATTTCTACATGCAGAGCTGGCTACTGCGATTTCTGTTTTGCTTGGGCCTCATTTGGAGAACGGGGCCAGTCGTTCTCACTTTCTAGTGGTTGGAGAATATTCAAACTGATATCCCTTGTGGGGTAAGATCTTGGGGACAAATATTTCTTCTATTTCAAGGTTTCTTAAATTTCACATGTGATTTTAAAAAGCAAATAAGCCCCTTAATTGCTTCGTTAAGCTAGTCAACACTAATTAAGAAAAGTCAAGTGGAAAAATATTAGAAACTTCTGTGCTTCACTTTAAGCCTCTTCTCTTTCGCCCAGAATATGTTTTGCTTTGCTTAGGAAAGGGAGTTTGTGATTTTCTGTGATAGAATCCACTCTGACCTCCTGGGTTCTGAGCTTGAAATTGAGCTTCAGTCTTTGGGGGTTGATCCTGTTTATTACTGGTGAAACATGATTTCCAAACCCCATGAAAAAATGCCTAAGTGCCTTGTAAAGTAGCACAGGGGGTAACCCAAACTATTTTGATGAGTTAAAATTCAGCAAGCTTGAAACATCATCAGTTTCTTCTCCTTTAATACAACATAGGAGCTTAAGAATAGTGAACAAGGGATCCCATGAGGTAGCTCAGCCTTAGAGTGGGAGCTCATATGTGAACACGTGCATGTATGCACATATGTCTGCACCTTTATATGTGTTTGTACATCTCTGTGCACATATGCGGTGTTGGGTGTGCAGTAGGAAGCTTCTACTTGTCTGCAAGACAAATAGATCCTGAATTCAGCCTTTTGCTCTTCTTCAAACATTGGGGCAGTTATTTCTCTTAGTTCGTCTGAAGCTTATAAGAAAAATGTGAGGTTTGTTATAATCTTCCTAGAACTAACTAGGCCATATATCTGGTTATATCAGTTCCTTCTTTAGAATCTCTCAGATCTAGAGAAAATGATAACATAATTCCAGTAACCTGCCTTAACTCTCCTTTATTATACTAAATAGCTTCTATATACTGAGAACTTACTGTGTACTGAATATTGTTTAGATATTTTATAACCATGGCCACATGTAATTCTCAGATGTAACTCCTCAAGATACATATTATTTTCTCTATTTAATTGAGAAAGATATCAAGGCTAAGAGAAATAAATGGCTCATGGACCCAGAGTTGGTAAGTTGTTAAGCAGGGATTAAAACCCCAAGATGCCTTCTGCGAACTCAGTCTGATTTCCTTTTTACCCATTATTGAAAAGCCTCTTTTACTGTAATCCTCTGAGTCATACCAGTAATCTTCCCTGGTTCCAGATGAGAAAAACCCAAATTCCTCTTCACTCTATAAATACTGCATGGTACAGTGTCTCTGCTCAGCCTGCTCAGCCTGCTCAGCATGCAAGCATCCCCTGATACTCCGTAATCAGTTCTACACACAGCCTTCAGGAACTCAGAACATGTCAGTCCCTTCACAGGATTTTGGGCTGCTTAAGGGAATCTGCTGGAAAAGCAGGAAATATGGAGAACTTGGGGACTGAAGTCAGACGGAATTTTTCCCACATTGACACTTGTGCTGGGGAGACCAGACCCTTGAGGCATTAGCTCCCATGGATGGCCTTTCCCATTGACTATGGATGAGTGAAGAGGATAAGCACCTTCCCTTCATCAGAATAAACTCAACAGAGCCAAAACCATAAGACAGTTGATTTTGCAGGCATTGAAGCATGCTATGACACTGTCATGCCAGACCCCTATTAACTTCAGTAGGGATGGCAATGGGTTCAAGAGGCTAGAGAAGAGACCTGGATCCAGGAAAGAGGCCTATGCTCTTATACAGGGATGGTCCAGTGGTGGCAGGCTGGACAGGAGAACTGCAACCGCTGTCAAAAAACATAGTTTATGTAACATCCTCACGTAGCACCCTCTCCCGAGCAACCTCCACAGAGAACCCTCATTTCTTAAATTATTACTGTCAAGTCCATCTGCTGTACAGGGTCACTCTCAGGGTATGCTTAAGTTAAGCTATTGCTGTCAGGTGAGTCTACCTTACAGGCACCAATTGCATGGGCCCATTTGAGGAACAAAAGCTCAGTATGTCTTGAGTGAAGAAAAAGTATAGAAGTATCCAGTTCATAGGGTCCAAACAGATGCTATTAACTCAGCACTGACCAGTCCAATGAGATTGTGAGTGTTCAGTCTACTTGGTGAGGGATGGCAGTGGGCACCTTCTGCCAATGGTAGGCATGCTCATGAGGGTTGAGAGACCTGACATCCACTAGACTCTTGTGTACTGAAGAGCTACCTCCATTTCCTTTTGGCCCAGGACTAGTAGGAAAGACAATTCTAGGTTTCACTCAGTGGGTCTGCGCCAGTGGATAGTTCCCTTGCCTTGAACTGAACAGGATGAAGTCTGCAGGGAGTGGGTGGGAGCAGTGCCTGTAGCTCTGATGCTTCAGACATATGTAAATTCTCATGAAAACAAAAGACCTCTGGCTAGGAACTGAACACAGATAAACTAAGGCACAAAGTGTACACAATTAAAAAGACCACAGCTTTTGTGAAAATGCTGACTTTAATTAAAATAAGCAACTAAAGGAACAAAACAACTCTTACATATTTCCTTCAATTTCTCAGTGTTCTGGAGATTCATGGCAACTGATTATGAGCCTAAAAAATGTTATCAGGTAGTTATCAAATAATTCCCATCAAGAATATGAGTTAGCATCATGAGATTCTTTCCAAACATCTTTAATGAGAGTAGAATGAGGTCTTTGTAATAACAAACAGCTTTTGATATTTCTGTGGGGGCCTATTGCTCTAACTGCTCACAAATCAAGGGCAAGAAATCAAGTTTAAGTAAGAAGAATGTGTGATGAATGTTTGGGGAATTGAAGTATGCAACACAAATGAGTCTAAGGATACAGGTGTGAGAGGCTGCTGTAACCTAGGTCATAGTTCAGAAGGTGATCTACCCCAGAGCACCTGCCAGTCAGATAAAGAATCCAGGCAAGCACGAGGCAGGATATTAATACTCCCAGATAAATGAGCTGAGAACTGTGGTCCTGGGGGGCCTGAAACACTTAACAAAGTAGGAGCTCATGACTAAGAAAAATACAAGGGCAGATCCCAGTTCTAGGGACAAGGTCAGAGGGATTAGAATGTCAGCAGGGTGACCTGGAGAGTACTAAGCCTGAGACCTCACTGTGGCAAAAAGTGATTAGAATCTAATTAGAGTGCCTGGGTATCAAACCCAGTCAATGGATACTAAACAAGGGTTCACAAATAGTCTCTGAACTCCACTGAACTTCACTGTCCCAAAGACTGAAGTGGTGGAAGGCTCCTGATAACCTTGCCATGAGCAGAAGTGGTGCGAGTCCTGGGTACCTGTAGGCCTCCTGGAAGCTCAGAGGATTGAGCCTTAAGAGTATGAAGAGGGTTAAAAATTTCGTACATTGACACACTAGAAAATCATCACTCCCAGATCCTTTCCATGGAGGCTCTGTCGAAAGCAGAATGACCCCATTCTGGAAGCAGCAGATGAGTATGGCAAAGGCCTGTGGGGGAGCTAGTGTGAAATGAACTGACTTGAGCACAGCTACCAACTGGAGAGAGAAAGTCAGGTCTCAGCTGCAAGAGCACTATTTGGGCAGGTGAGACCAGTAGGACCCTCATCAGAAAGGGTCCAAGTCAGCCACTGATTTTGACATTTTGAGTCCAAAAATGTTCCCATATATGACACTGAAGTGTGTCCCTGAAGGCGGCCCCAGAAATGGCCCAGATGAAGTCCTAGAAATGCCATGGAGGTCCTCCTCTTTTGTTTCCTTCTTCAGTTTGCTCCAATTACCTTACTCTTCCATTGAATTTCAAATCAGGCCTTGTATCTGCACACCTCAGGCCTTTACCCTAAGCCTTCTCTTTGCCTGGAATGCCCTCTTTCCTCTTTAATGATTTAATTTCCATCCTGCCTTTGAAATAAAGCCTGTCTTTCTTGCTATTATGATTACTTTAGCTTGCAGTGACTCTTCCTGGCTCTAATATCTGAATCTTGTGTTCAATGATCATTCCTTTGTAGGTTTTCCTAAGAAAGCCCACTGGACAAAAGTCAGATTCACATTAAACTACAGACTAAAGAGCAGGAAGAACCCCCAGAGATCCCCTAGCCCTACTATTTCTGTTTAGGTGAGCAGGCAAAAGGGTAGAAGGAAGGAGTGATTTCCTTAAAATCACTAGAGAGTCAATAGCGAGAATGCATAAATCCATGTCCACCGACTCTCAACTTGGGATGTCTTCCATAACCTTTCTTTTAATTTTTTTTTTTTTTTTTTTTTTTTGCCTAAGCAGTTTAACTTGAGATGAAAACTCAATAAGAATCACATTTCCACAGAAGTGATAAGAAATTGGTCAGGGCTCCTTTCTGATGTTTCAGCAGCTATGAGTCTCACTGAAGGTCCCTGTTTTTGCACCTCAGGGTGAATCATGGATTTCTGAATGGGCAGGAGGAAACTGAGGCTAAGTGAGGCTACCTCTGGAAGAACTGGAAGCCCTCCCAGGAAGGAAGAGAAAGTGACCTATGACATCAACCTTGAGGTTTCCTTCTTTGTTCCTTTCATGGCCTTCCTCACTTTACGTGAGTTCTGGGATATGACCATGCTCAGGGGTAGGGAAAGCTGTAATCCCCAGGGCCTTGCACTATAAACTTCATTTCCTCCCTTTATTGCAGTTAACTGCCCATGAACTCTATTAATATTTTCGCAAATTGAGATCCCTAAAACACGTGTTACTGTTAATTTTAACCTCATGCTAACTAGGATGTGGTCAAATTTTCACAATAAATTCCAAGGATATTTTGATATGCCTTGGAAAAATGCATTTAAAGGTGGCTCTGGGGTATATATTTTTTCTAAGTCTACACATTTTCATTCAATCCTTGCTGTTCAGGAGCAGGCAGAAGTAAACTGTCTTAGGTGAGGAGGAGCCATGATACAAAACGATTCAGTTATGATACTGGAGTGACAAAAAGAAGCCTCCACCAGACCAAGAGGGACAGTCAAGGAACATCAACTTTCTGAACTTACCATAGTAAAAATCTGATGTCAACAAAATTGTTATACATTTTTTCCTACATGATCACTTTACTTAGAAACACTTCACCATTCTATAAACACAGTTTTCCCTTTAGGCAAAAGCCTTGGGTTTTATAAATTTAATGAGAAAAAAAATGAATTTTTCCCACCTCCATGATACCAAATACATTATCATGGAATAGTATCACAAGTGTGACCTCTAAATCTAATGAGCCAGATATAAGAAACTCACTCCCTCTTCTCTTTCCTTCCTTCCTTCCTTCTCTCAATCGCTCCATCCCTTCCTCCCTCTCTCCTTCCCTTTTTCCTTCCTTTCTCTCTCCCTCCCTTCCTCCCTCTCTCTCTTCCTCCCTCTCTCCCTTCCTCCCTTTCTCCCTTCCTCCCTCCCTCCCTTTCTTCCTTCCTCCCTCCCTCCCTTTCTTCCTTCCTCCCTCCCTCCCTTTCTTCCTTCCATTCCTCCATCCCTCCTTTCTTCCTTCCTTCCCTCCTCTCTTTCTTTACAACTCTGCTGCCACCTTGCTTCCCTCTATTCCCCTCCTCTCACATCTCTTTTCATACCTTTCCTTTCTTTCCTATCCTTTTTCTTCTTTCCTGCTTGCCTGCCTGCCTGCCTGCCTGCCTTCCTTCCTTCCTTCCTTTACTCAACAAATATTTTCTAAGTATCTATGTTGCCAGGAATTGCTATAGCCATTGCAGATTCAGTGATAAACATATCCCTGGAAAACATTAATCAAAGATTCCACCTCTGAGATGGATACTCTTCCCCAAGAACATCAATCTATTCAAGGCACACATCTTACAGAAAGATGTGAGAAAACTTCCAGCTATAGAAAATAAAGCAGTGACCACTCTAGGAATAATGAAGTCAACAAACTTGGGCTTTTTTAGTTTGCTTCCCCAAATGATTCTTTAGTTTCTCTCAATCATAATGATAAGTTGAAGTTTACCTACATCCTGATTGCCTCAAATAAGGAGATGGTGTGTATAGTGACATCATTTTTCTCCTCACAACCAATTATTCTGAGAAAGATGAGGGAGTGCAGAGCCACTGGCAAGAAGGACATCCACCTTCCTCTGCCTCCTGCCCTTCTACAATGCCAAGGTCACACCTGGACCTAAAGGGGAGACCCTCCTCTTCCATATATGTTCCATTAATCTTATTCTTCAACTTCCACTGCTCTTACTCCAATTGTTTCTTACCCCTGATTCTAATAGAGGTGACAGCATTCTCAATACCTAAGTAAGTGCCAACTACTCTCAATACATCCAATTGGAATTCAGTTATTTAGGGAGGAGGGCATCTTCCGAGGAAAAAGTAAATATTCTTCCTACCTTTTCCTACCCTCTTTGTGAAATAACCATGCTTTCTCCTTATGATCAGGGTATATTACAACTGCCAGTGCAGGAACTCTTTTCTTTGCCAGCTGGTCTACTGGTACAGTGGGCCCAAATGGATCAGCAATGGTCATAGCTTTAAGTTCATGAGTCCTATATCTCTGGTAGAAACAGCCCTCAGAATCTAAGGTTTCAAGAACAAGAAACAGAAATCTCCCAAGGAGGTCACTGGAAGTAATAGTGAGGCCAGCCACAAGAGTTCCCTTAGAGGACTCAATAACAATTCATTCCCCTTTTGAGAAAGCCCAGATCCCACCTTGCACCTTCAGCCCAGTGACTTCCTGGGCATACCCATGCCCCAGCCCCAGAGAAGGGCTGCTGCAGGGCTGGCTGAGATGCACATGAAGCTCTGCCTGAGAGAGAGGGAGGGAGGGAAAGAGAGAGAAAGACAGAGAGAGAGAGAGATCCTTGAGAGCCCACAGCTGTGTGGGGATCTGGGCTTTAAACCCCCTTAGCTGAAGTCAGCAGCCCCGGAGTGTCTCAAACCTGCTGCTGGCCTCAAAGCTCAACTCGCTTGGCCAAGGCCCCATATCACTGTAGGACATCCAGGGCTTCAAAGGAGGGCCCCTCAGAGCAGCCTCCTCCTCCCAAACACTTCTTGCCAAAGCACAGCTGAGGCAGGCTTGAAGCTAAATATTTGGATTGAAAGGGAGGGAGAATGCAGCCCCTCTGAGGGGTATTTTACCCAAGGCATTGGGAGAGAACCAGCTCCCAGCACAGGCATGCTGAGCCCCACAGCATTGGAAAGCACTGGAATCGCTGTGCAATCAGCTGTACCATGTGCCTGCAAACCTCACAGAAAGACAGGCGCTGCAATGCACACAGTGATCCTAGCCTGCCTCCCTCATCTCATTTCACCCTTTCCACGACCTTCTGAATCTGCAGGATGCAATGGCGCTCTTCTTTGCATAGGAAGAAATTGAGCATCTCCACAAAGGGGAAAAGACATTCTCAATGTTGAACACCAAACAAGGGCTTCAGACTGAACTATAAGTTGGGCCTTCGGAAGGCAAGATTGACCCCTTCCTTATCAATCCAGGATTTCCGTTGAATAATAATAATGTCCACGATAAATACACAATGCTATAGGGAGGGGGACAGAGCATGGTTTTTGGAGACAAAAGAACCGAGCTCAAGATTCCATTCCAGCCTCTGTTGGCTCCGTGACCCCAGGCATGTCACAGTCCACCTTATTGAGCCTCAATTCATCTGGAAAGTAGACACAATAATGAAATTCCTCCCTACCCCCATCACTCGACTGCACTAGGGATCACCTGAGCCAGTGTGCGTTTAAAAAGTCCTTTTCACCTGCATGTGCCCTGAACCTGGGAATGACGGTGATGGTGATTATGCTAAAGAAATGATCATCACAGCCTGAAAGAAACTGGGGGCAGAAGAGATCTTCAACATCTTGCCTGCCCTCTTCATTTTATAAATGTAAAAACTAGTTTGTCTAAGTCAACCTAGTAAAACAGTAGCAAAGCCAGGCTTATATCTCCCAGACCTGTCCTGTATCATCACCCTTCTTTTTTTCTTCATGTTCCCAAACACTTAACAAGCATGTTTATTCTCTGGAGAAGTAGATAGGACAGATGATATGTCCCAAGTTTATGAGTGAGGAAATTATGACACAAGGGTTACAAGAGTTACGTCAAATGGCATGATGAGTAAGGAGTGGCCTGGGTTTCACTGTTAATTTGGCCGAAGTAATTTTATTTTAAAATGAAAAACAAAAACAAAACCACTACACTCACACCAAACATTTGCCATCCAAACTGTTCAAAGGGCTCTCTTTCTACAGCTCTCTGCCCATTCCAAGTATTCCTTTTACAACAGCCCTGTCACATGGGCAGCCCATGTTGGCTTAATGAGGTCCTGTGTGGTCCCTATCAGACAAATAATTCCATCGTTAAACACCCCTTACCTCAAGCAAATTTTTACCAACTGCCTGCTGCATGCAGGGGACTAGACGTATCGATTGCTAGAAAGCTCTCCCATGTATTGGAGCAAAATCTGCCTCCCCCTTGCTAGTAGTCATTTTACCCTCTGATTTCACTACAATGGCCCCATGAAACTGTGCTATAGAATTTGACTCTGCTAACCATTCCCTTCTTCCTAATGCTCCCTCCTTCCTCGTGTCTGGTAATCAGGATCCATGTTCTCCTATCCCTCTGGCTCAGTCTTTTCAGTCTCATTCACTGCTACTCTTCTTCTCTCTTACTTCATAAATATCAGCATTCTGGACAGGATTGATTCACAGCCTCACAGACATGACTCCTAAATATAAATCTGCCCAGACCTCTCTACTGAGCTGCAGACCTGTACATCAAACAGCTATAAGACATCTCCATTTTGATGTCCCACAGGCATCTTGAATTTGGCATGTCTAAAACTGAACTTCCATCCTCTAATCCCCAGGAAACCTCCTCTATCCTCTATGATCTTTCTTTCTATCCTGTATGCTCTATTATTCCCCATTCAAGCCAAAAACCTGAATGCCATCTTTATCCCCCCTGTGCCTTTGCATGCATCCTAACGCCTTAGTTCTATACCACACCAACTCTTGAACCTGCCCTTTCTTCAATCCCCACTCCTATTGGTTTAGGTTGTACCTCATTTTAGTTCCCTTATAGTATATAATAGCCTTCCAGTTTCCACTATAGACTCCTTGTAATTATTTCAACACAATAGCACTAAAGTGTTCTCTCTAAAATGTGATGCATTTGGTCACTCTTTCTCTGCTAAAAACCAGCTGATGGTGCTCCACCATCAAAGGATAATGTCCTGATTTTATATCATGGGCTAAGGAATCCCTAATAATCCAGCCCCTGCCTACTTTCCAGGCTAATTTCCATTTGCTTCTGGCAAATTTCTCTGTGGTCCTCTCACACTAAAGTCTAGGCATTTCCCTAAACATGCTGTGCTATCTCTGGCCTCTGGTCCTTATCAAAGTCTGTTTTAACTCCCAGATGTTCTCCCTTCAAAGGATACAGTTGAGTATTTCCTGCTTTCTTTGTGATGCCTTCCCTATCCCCAGCTAGGCAGAGCTGGTCTCTTCTCATGACATACCTTGGCCACAGAATAATCTTATATAACATAGCTGGTTGCTGTGTGTCCCTTTACCTGGCAGTGATCATTTAGATAGTGCAGACTCTGTTTTATTGGTTTTTGTATTCTACTGCTTAACATAGGCCTGGAATACAGTAGGTGCTCTAAAGTTGTTTGCTCAATGGATTAATTAAATAAATGAATGTATGGATATTTGTATTTCATGCCTCTGCACTATTTCACCTTCTCTAAGCTTGCCCTAAAATGCTTGGCTATGACATTTTTTATAGTCTTCCAGCCAGCCAAACCAGATTTTTATCATTTAGATCTAACTAGAAAAATCTTTCTATTTATATCAAACAGTTCAATGGAGACATGAGTAACCCTAAGAAACTGGATGGAAGACAACTAAACTTTTAAAGAGGGTGTTATCTCCTCTTCACTAATTCCCACTCCCCAGCACATTATGTCTGAAAGGGGGTTGTTGCCCTGCCTTTCTATCCCTGCTGCAACCATAAAAAATGAGGCAAGCAAAGAGACGTTCACTTTCCATGCCCTCCCTTCTTCTTCCTGACAATTCTTTTTCTCTATGTCACCAAAGTCATCATTAGTGAATACTGCCTGCTTGCTTGAGCTGTTTTTGTTTTTTGTTGCCATTTAGGATCTCAGATTTATTTCCAACTAGATGATGATCAGCCTACGATTAGAAGAAGGTGCTATTCTACATTATTCTGTCCTCTGGCCAACAGCAACATTCAGAAGCTGTGCTAAGAAAAAGGAAGTTTGCATTGAATTTGGTTTAGTTTTGGGCGAGTTCTAGCTAGATTCTTGTTATGATGTTCCTGCTATATCTGCTGACCTACTATGTGGTTAAATGTCATAATGTAAGATATTAAGCAACATGTTTTCTCCTTCTGTTTCCCCCTCATCAACTTGTACAGTTAAGACCATTTATCACAGGGATTATTTATCACGATGGGATCAGAGAGCAGAGACAATAATCTTATCTGTTAAATTTTAAAACATTGATGTTATAAGACAGACAGATGTAGAAAGCAAATGTGTTTGTAAGAATTCAGATCTCCTGTCCTCTCTACTTCACCCCAGACAGTCTGGACACCCACAAACTGGGAAGGAAAAGAAAGATTAGAGAAAGTCACTAGATTCGATACTGGCCTGTGACCTGCCCTCCACCCTGAGTAAGCTCCTGGGAAGGGAGAGACACAGGAACTCCTCACATCAGTCTGACCATTTTGTAGGCATCTTCACCTTCCTCCCAGAAAAAAAGGTGCTTAGCTGAGAAGAAAACAAGGGTCGGAGAGAAGCTTTGGATGCCTTAGCAATCAGCACAGTGGCTCTGTGAGGAACACAGGTCAGCAAGCAGCCTCCCCAGGCCCTGCGGGTCCCTGGGAGGCTAAGAACTAACTTTTCTGTGTTCCAAGAGGGAGAGAAAGCCAAGGGTCCCGTGCTCCAGTGACCCAGATGAGAGGCATGGTCACATAGCAGAACATGTGGGCTGGCTTTGCTGCCACTGATGGGAACTCAGGCTCCCTCTCTGTAGGTCAATATTAGGAAGGTGCATGCATCTGACAAGGATAAGGCAATAGTATTCCAAGATGGCACCACAGGACCTGGACCAAGATGGAGATGAGTCTACCCCTCCCACCACCAAAACAAGGTTGAAGTTGCATAAGTCTCTGACTTTCCCGCTTATTCCCACCCTCCCCCATACACGGCTCTTCATCTCACATCAGAGCTACCATTTCATCTCAATACTAGGGAGAATGATGATGAAGAAAAAAGTCTTGATGAGGAGTAAATTTTCAACCTGAAGTGCCTCCCGTCCCAACCAAAACAACAACAATAACAAAACTGAGTTGATCAAGTTTCTTCTATAACGGAGAGATGTATGTTTTACTGAAGAAGGCAAATTGTGGAAAAAATTCAAAATTATATTGTTAACTTGTAGAATATAATGATGGCAATAGTTTGCACACCTAAACTTGTAATTATGAAGTTCATGTGTTGTACATACAAATGGAAGTTTTGGTGGGACAGTCAGTACGGGTCTGAAATTTCTGCAATGAATCTCCTTCTTTCTCTGCAGCAAAACTTCCCAATCACTCAAATTTAAGTCTGGATTCATTTTTTACCCCATTCCTCCATGATACATGTTTAGTTAGCTACCAAACCCTGGTAATTTCACAGACACACACAGCATATTTCTATACTTCTGGTCTACCTCATCCCTACTGTTACTCATTTGGGTGACGAGCCTTTGTCATTTCTTAATATTAAAATATTTTAAATTGGTCTCTTTGTCTCTAGTCTTCTCCTGACCCTGCACTTATTTCCAGAATAACTTAAGAAAAGAATAATATGGTTCCAGGACTCTGCATAACACTCTCCAGCATCCACAGATTTAATTTCAATCTTCTTCATCTGACACTGAAGTCCACCCAAAGTGAGGTGCTCTATGAATGGGGAAGACACGTTGCCTGACACAAAGCATAGCTGTTAAGAGCTCAGCTTTGGAGTCAGACATCTCTGGTTATGTGAATTTAACACTATTTAACCTCATTAAGTCTCAATATTCACATATAAAGTAGGAAACACAGTTCATGTGATCACAGAGACGATGGTGATCTCATGTCTAGCATAGGGTCCAACACCTTAGTAAGTGTTCCACAGTTTTCTATTGATCAGAAATACGTGTTTAGGGCCACTGTGGCAATTACCTTCCTTGCTGCTACAATTACTCTATGCCTGGCCAATACAACGCAGCTTTCATTACGGCTCCATGGCATGACCCAACCCCCTTTCACACCCACTTCTCCTTCGGTATTCCTCCCTGGGCAGCACAATCAGATTCCACGTGCTGCTTTATGTTTATGCTGACAACTTTGCCAAGATTGTCCATCAACAGAGAACACTTTGAGCACATTTTTTACCTCTTGACTTTGACCCTGAGGACTTCGAATAAAATTATTTCCATCAGAATTTTGTCAACACTGTTAAATTTCCACTGAAGAAACATTCTTTGAGTGAATTCCAAGTTAATTAAATTCTTAATATATACAACTAAACACATGCCATTTTTATCTACATTTTAAATTATTTTCAACTGATTAGTTAAAACTGTAAATAATATAAGTAGGGTGTATCTATTTTTCATTTCTAAAATCATGTATTTTTTCTGGTTACTATTTCTATTATGGCCAATTTTTCTGGGTTGTATTTCATAGCCTACTTGATTCTTCTCTTATCAACAGATTTTATCAACTCTATATTTGTATCCTTTGTCAGTTTTGCATTGTGATTATTATTTGTACTGGTAATATGTTTATATATTGGAGAAAATCCTGAGGATGTTTATTTTTTAGATAATCCATAGAAAAGTAAATGAGAGTAATTTTTGAGAAATGCTTACAGAGTATTTCTTAAGAAAGAGGGAGAGCTGAAGAGATAGAGAAAGAGATATGGAGGCAGGAAAGGGGAAGAAGATTCTCCTGAGTTCAAGTTCCACAGAAACACCAGAAGCAAGATTCCTGGGTGAGTGAATTAATAAAGAAATGTTCCCAGGGTGGACCAGTAAAGGAGAGGAGGGAAATTTTTACATTTACAAAAATGTTGAAACGGCATCTGAAGGGATCTACAGGTAGGATTGCTAGATACTGCTGTGAAAATGGAAGTCTGCAAGCTACATCTAATTTTTAGATAAATAATCAGTAATTTAAAAATATGTCTTATGCAAGATTTGTTATCTTTCGTCATACATATTCTATCTCTTGTGCTCTTGTATTGTCCTCTACAAGAGCACAAGACATAGAATATGGAGGAGGGAAGAGGCCCCAGCCACTCTTATATCCTGGTTGCTGAGTTCCTAAACACCTAATGGAGTTCAAAGCAATTTGGAGGCCAAAATTTGGGAACATAATGGATGGTACAAGGACGTATTCGAATGTCATTTGCTCCTCTCCCCAATCTTCAAGTCCAACTTCAGCTGTGGGCAATTCTTAGACACAATATGATCTTTAAACACACACATACACACACACGTTACCACCACCACCACGAACGATGTATTCCTTTACTTCAAAAGTAATGAATGCCATTTTAGAAAATTTAGAGAATATAAAGAGTATTTATAAAATAGATAAAAGCTAATTTATTATTACCATAATGGTGCATTTTTTCATTCTTTTTCTAGGCATATTTTTCTATGTATTCACAAGTATTTTTTTCTTTTTGCATTTCTTTTGAAATTGGAGCAACGCTCTAAATATTGTTTTAAATCCTACTTTTCAAAATTAATATTGTTCTGAGAACTTCCCATCCTTAGGTATAATTTGAAAACATAAATTTTAATGAATGTGTATTATATCACATGGACAAATTATGATTTATTTATAAAATGGCATTGTTTTGGACACAGGCTATTCATAATTCATGGTTAATAAAAACAACACTGTAGATAACTATGTAAATTTTTGTCAGCATAGCTTATTTCCTGGAGATTATTCCTCAAGCACTTTACATTCCACTGTGGACCTATTCTGCCAACCACTAGCTGGAAAGATAGAAAGCTGTTTCATTACTCAATGCAACAGTTTTTCTATCAGGATAAGATTTTTTCACTAACCACAAAAATAATATTCAGGTATGAATTGGAAGGTCACTTTATATCTTCAAATCTCTAAAGGTTATTAAAAGAAGAAAAGAAACAATAAGAACAAAATGTGCTGGATGGCTCTGAAGGTAGAAAAAGACCCAACTGAAGAGTTATAGGCAGGCAGATTTTAGTTCAACATGAGGAAAGCCATCCTGAAATTCCTGTGAAGCAATAGAAATGGCTCCCTTGAGTGACAGTGAGCTCTGACAATGCGATCCCCAGTGTTGGAGGTGGGGCTTAGTAGGAGATGTTTAGGTCATGGGGGTGGATCCATCATAAATGGCTTGGTGCCATCCTTCTAGTAATTAGTTCACAGGAGAGTTGCTTGTTTAAAGGATCCTGGCACCTCCTCTCTCTCTCTTGCTCCCTCTTACCACGTGGCACTCTAGATTCATCTTTGTCTTCCAACATGATTGTAAGCTTTTGGAGGCACTCAGTAGAAGCAGATACTGGCAACATGCTTCCTGTATGGCCTGCAGAACTGTGAGCCCAAATAAACTTCTTTCCTTTACAAATTACCCAGTCTCAGGAATTAACTTACAGCAACTCAAAACAGACTAACAAACCCAGCTCTGCCATTTTCTGGTTGTGTGATCTAGGGCAATGGTATAACCCCTTTGGGCTTTAGTGTCCTTATCTGTAGAATGAAAATTATTCCTAATGGTAGTTGTGAGGATTAGATGAATAATGTCTGGGTAGCACTAGAACTGTCCTAAACATTCAATAAACATTAGCACTTGTTTTAGGTGTTGTTATTGTAGATAAGTTTGATTAGACAGTATAATTGGCTAACGACTCACAGAATGTGGGAATTTATACTAGTTGTCCGAATATGACTGTACTGCTGTAGTGATGTCACTTCAATAGACCCTCCCGGCATTCCACAGGGTACACTCTGGTTCTGTTTGTTTCCAGGTCTGTGCCTCATTGTTTACCTTTTTATGAGTAAAAATAACTTCAGTGCCCTTCATTTTGCAAGCCATGATGGAGGTCAACTCTAGCTTTGTAGCTTATCCATGCTGGAATCAAATAGCTGCCTTGTAAAAGGAATGTTGCAATCTGTAAATACCCATAAATAAGGATTTGAACATTTATCTCACATCATGTGATTTGGTAAAAGTAAACAGAGAGTCTTTCAGTGGAAGAGTGGAAGTGATGACTGAGTGAAAAGATATAAAACAGGAGGGTTAGGTTGAGAATGTGTGTGAACCATAAATAGATGAAGGAGAAAAGTGTGGTTGGTACAAGAAAAGTCAGCTTTCTGTATGGCAAGGCAAGGCCAGTTCATAGATGCTGCCAGCTAAAAGAGAATGACCTGCAGAAACTCAGTAAATAGAGAAGGCCTCAGTAGCCTCCTGTTTCTGTCACCCTTAAAAACTTCCCATGTCTGCTCTGCAACCTCCTTCCCATAAGTAGCCAGGAGGACATATTAAAACAAAAAGTTATCTTCAATTTGGAAAACTAAAGCTTAATTGGAACCAGGACTGAAGTCCATGAGACATGGCGGGCCACAGAAAATAGAATCACCTGCTAATTCACTGAAGCTGGATTGAGGAAAATAGAACACTAGAGCCAGACATGCCCCCAAACCACCAAAGATTAAAGGCAAACAGAGGTCCCACATTACGTAGTAGAAAGTTCATACTGGAAAATTGTTTAAAAGACAGCTAATTGTTGGAAATACAAATAAAGGTGTTGAAAAGAAAAGCTCAGATAATTTATCAGTAGCAGACTACACCATGGGAAGAAGATAAGAACTGGAGAGGCTGAGGAGGACAGGAACAGTAAAGATAGGATAGAAGATACCTTGGTATGATCATGTTGCTCTCAAAAGTCTCCTGCAGCTTCTCTTTGTACGATGTATCCCAATGTTGCTTAGAATCAAGAAAAGAGGGTCAAATTCACTTTCAAAGATCCACAAACTTACCACGGCTTCTGAAATGTACACCTCTTGTCCAAAACTCTAGAAACCCTTAGCCTTATAATATGGATTTTTCACAAGGAATCTTAATAGTCTCTTATTGTGTTAGTGCTGAGAATGTTGAAATGCCTAAGAGATTACAGTTGGGATTTTTTTCTACCTATACCCTCAATGGATGGGTTTGGCATGATGCTGGTGACGAGAGACCACCAGCTTGACCCTTAAGCTATCAGCTCCCATTACCCAGCAGCAACTCATGATAAGAATTGTATACTTTATTTTATCCTGTAGTTTGGTCATAAATATTTATTAGAAAAGGCTTGGATTTTTTTTTAAAGTAAGCTCTAGATCAACATGTGTATTATAAGCTTAAAATCCAACTTGCTCTGAGAGACTTTCTTCTAGAAAATACCTAAGAGTTAGATCATAGAATCTGATATATCTTCAATTAAGAATAGTTCTAAAATCTAGGAGAGAGGCTAAAGTCGAGTGATCCCTGCAGCCAATGAAAAGACTGGGAGGTGAACAAGAGAAGTCCATGGCAAAGGTGGTGATGACAGAGGGGACCAAATCAATGAAATGGTTGAAGAGCTCTTTGCTGAGATTGGTAGAAACATAAAGAAGATGCTTGTGGGTGATTCAGGAGTGATCTCAGAGAAAGGAAGGACAAAATGGCAGTACTGGGCATGTGTTTGTTGTTGTTGTTTTTCTTAGCCTCAGATTCCCAGTTTGCTGACCCAGACTTGTCTAAACCCACATTAATAACTACAATCATTCTTTCCTCTTCCTGTGGAGGTTAACCATTGATGGGTTCTAGCTAGCCTCCCTCCAACCCTCAAAAAATCAGTGGCACATTTAATGGGTACTTTCCTTCTTGAGAGGTGACTCTGGGAACTTCTCCTGCCAAGTGAAGAATGCTACAAATAAATTTTAAAGGAGGAAGAGAAGATTCCTAAACAGACTGTGGGTGAAAAGAATGGGATTAGACTGTGGCACTAGTATAAGCTCCTTTCAATTTAACTCAACCGCTTATTGTAGACCTACTGGTATCCCAAGCCTGTGCCAGCCTTAATAATTCTGACATGAATAACAGCAGCAACAGGTTCACTCAGCACTTTTATGCTCTAAAATTTCTTGGGATATATGTCCTTCCAAGTATTCCCACTTTTAAGAGAAATTATAGTGTGGCAGGAAGACCATGAGCTTAATGGCAAATCCAAATTCTGCTGCTACCTGACAGTATGAATCTAAGCAAGTTACCTCCTCACTGAGACAGTATCTTCATTTGCAAAGGACTGATTATAGCTATTTTAAATTATAGTTCTGAAGGTTAACTATAATGTCTATAAAGTGTCTGGCAACTTTTCCTACTTCCTAGGTGTTCAATCCGTGGTGGTTATCATCATTGCTGCTAGTTTCCCTGTGGGCCCCAAGCCCATCTGCCGCTGCTCTTGTCACCTCTAAAACTAGTTAGCCTTCCTCTTGCCATTGGAACTGCCATTACTCTTGTTTTTGCTACCACTCAAAGGTGTCCCAAATCTTGGAATAGTTACCCCAGGAATTACACTCGCTGATGAGACTTTTTAAAAGGCATTCTGGACTTTCAGATATTATCAACCTACAACATAAAAACTTGAAATGAATTTCCAGGAATCTACTTCAAGAATAGTCAAGTGAAATTGTTGTATTTCATCTCAAGCATATTTCTTCTCTGAAATCCCAGTGTTTCAAAATAGGGCCTGTGAACCTTAATTATCTTCCAGTTCAAAATGAGTTTACTAATTTCTAGGACTTCCTTAAACACTAAAGCTTTTACCTTCTTTTATTACAAGAGTGTAACCCCTGTGACCTAAGGTCCCAATCTTCAATCCTCACACCTCTTTTAAACGATTTATTCCAGATACCTAAATCTTAATAAAAATTCTAGTAGCATGCAGTATGTTCCAGAATCTCTCTAGTTTACACAGAGAATATTTCCTATCCCTTGCCACTGTGCCCCTCCATACCTGTGTGAGATTCTAGAGATAGAAACATGAACCGTACTCAAGCTCCATTCCATACTCAAGCCCCATTCAGTGAAAGCATCAAATACTCACTGACTACATTACAACTGATTTACGGCATGTGTCAAAGCACAGTTGATTACAGGTTCCCAACAGGGATCAAGAAGGGAAAGATAAATCAGGAAAGACCTCATAAATGGGAGCCATTTGAGAAGTCTTGGGGTAAGATTTGATTGGCCAAAAAAGTGTGACAGTACTTTCAGCCTTAGGGATCAAAATGCACAAAGCCATAATGCAAAATTTTATGGCATATTATAGGAAATGGCGAGTGCTTTTGGAATTAAGCGGCATAGGATGTTTGCAGAAAAGTTATTGAGATGAGCCTACAAATAATAGTCGAAGACAGATTGAAGAGGGCCTTGAATGCCACAATAATGAAGTAGAGACTTTTCAGCCGTGAGGACTTAATCAACAGGTTTTTAGCAAGACAATAACATGAGGAATGTAAGAGTTAGAAGGGAACTTTATAAAATAGTGATTGTCCAGGATGAATTGCCTCAGATAAATTAGGTGGAATAAATAAAAGAAAGATTCTTAGATAATGCAGTTTTGAGCTTACTTTTGAAGAAAGATACAACTGAATTTAAGAGTCAGTGGTGACTGGGGGAGAGAAGTTTTGCTATGGCAGGCGTAGTAATTGTGGCTGGTATTTTGCAGCCTCTTCCCTGTTCCAGTTCTCTGCACTATCGCTATGGTGTACTCTTAGGGCATGGAGTGGACCCTCTGAATAGAGTTTGCAGTTTTCATACATGACTCCTGGAGAGGGGTGGAAATTAAGATTGACTGGGCTGGAATATGTTATTTCTTTGTGAGAAATAAAATGAACTCTGAAGCTCCATAAAGGCAGACTGGAGTGAAAAAGCTGCTGGAGAAGGAATGAGACCAGAAAATTCAGTGGGACCAAGACTTTGGGGAGGCTGGAGCCAGGAAGCAGGCAAGAGCCAAGATGAGCAAAATTTGATGCCTTCATGGAGGTTAAGATAAAAAGAAAGTGGGTTCTATGATAATGATTCTTCTTACTATAAGCCCTTTAGAGCAGGAACTCTGTCTCCACTATCATAGCCCTTGGCACCCAAGCACAAGGGCCAATAATTATTAGTCCAGAAATGAATTAAAGCCAAGAGAAATAACTAAATATTAGCTTTATTTTAAACATACAGGCACCAAAACAGTGGCAGAAGTTCAGTCTAAGTTGCTACTAAAGGAGGCTATATAATTATCATAAAAAAGTTGCTACAGAAAAAACTCTTCCAGAATCCCAGTAGAAATCATCTTTGGAGCTATCTTATGAACCACCCAAGATAGCCCATTACCATTCTTTATAGTCATCCCTGGCTTTTGAGCCCAACAGGGTGCCTGTTCTATGTCTTGACTGTGGTAACAGATTCACAAATCTAAACAACTGATAAAATTGCAAGGAACTAAACACACACACACACACACTCACAACTTAAACTGGGGAAGTTTGAATTAGACAAGTAGATTGTACCAATGTCAATATCCTGATTGTGATATTGTATTATGGTTTTGCAAGACATTGCCATTGGGGGAAACAGAATAAAAAGTGCCTGGGATTTCTGCATTATTTCTTAAATACTTGCATGAAAATCTAAAATTATCTCAGAATAACTTTAGTTTTTAAAAATGAATCATTGAAAATTTTTGAAAAATCACTCTTCAAAACTTGGTTGAGGTGAAGTAGCTACTTTGACAGACCAGTTTGGTGGTGCTGTTCTGAGAGTCTTTCATGGAAGTCAGACTAAAGCCTTTCAAAGGTTTTCTAAGTACACAGTTCCCTACATCACATTCCTTTTGCTTGATACAGCTAGAGTGGGTGTTTTGTTATCTGCAACTGAACCCTCATGCTGATGCCCTGTGACTTCATAGTTCCATCATGGTTTTCTATCCAAGTGCGATGTCCTCAGTTTAAAAGTCTAAAACTGTCCAGAGATGGTTAGCTAAAGTACAGAATGGTCAGTGGGCCTCTCTCAACTAGGACCCTTAGGGGTATTGTCTGAAAGTGAAAAGAAAAAGCAGGAAGAAACAATGGGGTCATGGTTATGGGACATTTTTAACGATTTTCCTGGTGCAGAGATTGGGGTATTGATAATAGTATAGGTTAAAAGTCCCAAGGAAACTTTAGGAAAATCTGAAAAGTGTTTCAAATTTCTAATACATTTAAATTCTTTGGAGTTTTAATGGAGACTTGCTGTAGTGGAAATCTTGGTGAGATTGTGTTGTGTTTCCATAGGAAATTAAAAGCAGCTGAGAGATTTTTCTTAAGCTCCTATCTATCCTCCTTCTCTCCATTTCTCAAAGGTTTAAGAAACTCCCCTCCCAGTAAACAGAACAGCATGGAAGTGTCCTGGAAGCCAAGGTGAATGAATTACCTGGGCCATGGTCAGGAGCCATTGCAGCGACCGGAACTGGGCAAAGCAGCGCTTATGTTTAGAAAGGGTAAAACCACAGCCTCAGCTTTCTGGGATAGAGCTGTCTTCTCAGCAGCCCTAGCCATCCTGTGCTCTGCCTCCTTTTCCCTTTCTCCCCACCCACCTTTCATCATCCTCAGAAGCCCATGTGTGTGAAAGGCAGCGGAGGAATGTGGGTGGGTTGACTTGTATAATTAAATCCATGTTGCATCGTGTTCTTTAGAATTAATAAGGAATTCATCGCATTGAAACTCACCATGACATCTTCCCTCTGACTCAGATTTCTTTTTGCTTTTCTCTTTTTTCCTTTGCTAAAAGCATTAGACATGGGGCTATGGTTCAAATTAGCATCCTACATGTCTCTTCTCTCTTTCTTTGCTTAATTGAACTTTTCTGTTTGGTGAAGAGGGTAGTTTGTTTATATTTCATTTTTCTTCAATTCCACTTATGTGTCATTGTCCCTTTTCTTTCTTCTTTTAGAAAACTTAGGAAAAGAGAAAATAAGAGCGCTTTTCACCTTGCATGTGACCGTAAAGTTGGAGAAAGTGTACTGCTGGCCAAACCTTGACAATCCAGGCATTGTTCGAGGTTCTTTGTTCCCCGGATCTTCATATCCTGACACCAGGGAAAGTGCGCTCTCATATACTCATCCACTGAGGCCAGGAGAACTGTGAGACGAGGAGAAACAGTGAACAAATAGCACTTAAAAATTCCTGGGTCATGTTGCAAAACACCTTTTTATTGGGGGTAATAATTTGACTTCATTTCCTTATAAAAGTGGATTTATGTGATGGATATGTGATATATATATTTTTTTGCCACCGTTTTTGCAGGACAGTGGTTGTATCAGTTAGGATTAGATTTAACTGTGAATAACATAAACCCGAAACAACAGAGGCTTAAACCTGATAAAAGTTTTTCTTCTGCTCATGTAGAAGAACAGCTGTAGCTGTCCTGGGCTCGTGTGGTGGCTCCACTCCATGAGGGCTTTCTCAGAGACCCAAAAGAAAGCAGCGCAGGGTGTCACCCTCAGCTTCATGGTCCACAGAGGCAGTTATAATGCCATCTTCAGAACAATCTTACAAACCCTCCAAAAGAGTCCATCTCTCTTCTTTACAAGCTCCTGACCTTTGACCACATGGAGGGTCTCATTTAGTTTCATTCATGAGATTCAGAGTCTTGGCACATATTTGAGTCTGACCTTTGCTGCCTATCAGAAATGCAAATCTGAGCAAAATTTCTCAGTCTTCTTAAATGTGTCCCTAAACTTCTATGAGTCTATATTTTCATCATATGGAAAATTGAAATTATAACATAACTCTTAGAGCAGTATACTATAAGGATGAAAGACAATATGTAAAGAAAAATTGGTCTGCTGATTAGCATGAAAATGAATATCATTTTAGAGTTTTTTAATTTCTTGAGTTTTTTTTTAATTTTTCAAAGAAAACAAATCCCACATTTAGAGACTGGAGATATTTTTCCTGGTGAGAACATCCTCAAAAATGGGTGGCATATTCCCTACAAGCCCTCCTGCCAGGCAGAAAGAAACCTGATGTGCAGTGGGACATCATTGTTTCTTCCACCTCCAATGAGGCTTCTACTGTAGTTTCATCTGCAGGAGACATGGTGGATTTATGGTAAATATGCACTATCCTCTCCTTCTAGTGGAGTTTCTTTTTTTTGTTGTTTTTTTGTTTTTTTGAGACAGAGTCTTGCTCTGTCACCCTGGCTGGAGTGCAGTGGCACAGTCTTGGCTCACTGCAACCTCCTCTTCCCGGGTTCAAGAGATTCTCCTCCCTCAGCCTCCCAAATAGCTGGGACTACAGGCACATGCCCCCACACCCAGCTACTTTTTGTATTCTTAGTAGAGATGGGTTTTCACCATGTTAGCCAGGATGGTCTCCATCTCTTGACCTTGTGATTCGCCTGCCTCAGCATTCCAAAGTGCTGGGATGACAGGCATAGGCCACCATGCCTGGCTTTGAGTATTTTTTAAACTGTGGATCAAGAGATCCATTGGATAATTATGAAATCATTTTATCCAATGGTGTTATCATGACCAGTATTTTTAATGAAAAAATAGAATGCTGGAGAGGATGTGGAGAAATAGGAACACTCTTACACAGTTGATGGGAGTGTAAATCAGTTCAACCATTGTGGAAGACAGTGTGGCAATATCTCAAGGATCTAGAAATAGAAATTCCATTAGACCCAGCAATCTCATTACTGGGTATATACCCAAAGAACTATAAATTGTTCTACTATAAAGACACATGCACATGTCTACTATAAAGACACATGCACACGTATGTTCATTACAGCCCTGTGTACAATAGCAAAGACCTGGAACCAACCCAAATGCCCATCAATGATAGACTCGACAAAGAAAATGTGGTACATATACACCATGGAATATACACCATGGAATACTACATGTGGTACATATACACCGTGGAATACTACGTAGCCATAAAAAACGATGAGTTCGTGTCCTTTGTAGGGACTTGGATGAATCTAGAAACCATGGTTCTCAGCAAACTGACACAAGAACAGAAAGCCAAACATTGCATATTCTTACTCATAGGTGGGTGTTGAACAACGAAAACAAGTGGACTCAGGGAGAGGAGCATCACACACTGGGGGCAGTTGCGGGGGTTAGGGGAGAGACAGCAGAGGGTGGGGAGGGTGGAGAGGGAGGGGAGGGTGGGAAGGGATAACATGGAGAGAAATGCCAGATATAATATCCACCTAAAATAAAATAAATAAATAAATAAATAAAGGCCTGCTTGAAGCGTTTGCCCTTGGCTGGGATCTGGGAACTAATTGGTAAACGGTTCCTTACACTGATATAAGTTTTTCTGTAAATGATAAGAGTGGTATGCCTAATCTGTTTGTATAAATATAATTTATTATACTACTTGTTACCATTATTACCATAGAGTATAATGCACTTAATTACCTTGTGGAGTTAGCCTTTCCCCTCTCTTTATTTATCAGTATTTTCCTGGCCAGTCTTGCATGTCTGTTTTTCCTTGTAAATTTTACAGTGACAATGTACAGACAGTTGGTATATTTACTAAATGTTCTAGACAAGCACAACTACATCTTTTTCTATTTTTCCAAGTCTAGTGGTAAGCACAGAACTTTTATAGATAAGCTTATTTACAGATTTGTTTTAAGTGTTCCTTTTGCAAATGTGATACTTTAATCTTTTTCCCCATAATACTACTTAATTTTTAAGCATCTAGGGAATATATTGATTTTTGGATATTATATATGTCTACATCAAGCTTATTGAAATTTTTATTGTTTATAATTTCAATTGATTAGCTGGAATATTCCAGAATTATTATAATATCTGAGGGAAAAGTTCTTATTTTTGCCACCTGCTGTCCAATTTTCATTTCCTGCTCTTTGCAGGTACATTGACTGGTACTTAATGATCAGCGTTAACTAATAGTGGAGACACCGTGCTGTCCCATCTTATTTTTCACTTTAAAGATAACGCTTCTAATGTGCCACAATTGAGCACTGTCTCGCTTTCAGTTTGATGCCTCTTTGCCTATCTCTCTCCATAAAAAATTGATCTATATTAGTTCTCCCATCAGGTTATTATTTCAACTTCTCCTTGCAGAATATTAGCCTTGTATAATTTCGATGTGTGAATCAAGGTCTTCTTTTAATTTCAGGAAAGTCTTATCCTTGTATTTTGTTTTGTTTTCTGTTTTAATTTTTCTGGTTCTATCTTCAGGAACATCAGCATTTCATATGGTAATCTCCTTTGTTTGCATATCCATCATCATTTAAAAAAATTAGTTTATTTGATGTTCTCAAACTGTTCTCCAAGTCACTGACACTTTTCACTACCAAATATTTTTCCTTTTTTATTGCTTCTAATGTGAATTGCATTTCTGTTCTTATTTTATAGCTCTCCTCCATTCCTTTTTTGAGCTCTGACAGATTACTTTTAAACTCCTTCTGTTTTCTTATCTCTTTTTTGAATACTGAAATGCTTTCTGTTTTGAATTCAGAAAACCGTATTTCCCTTAACATCTTTGGTTTCCTGGAGAAACACTTGGTATAATTTTATACCAACTCTTGGTCATGGTAAGATTCTACCCAGCCTGGCTGGAAGTCAGTGGTTTACAGGGACACTTCCCGTGTCCTAGTGTGTGTGTAATGATTTAGAATTCTCTTCCACTGGTTGTCAAAACTTTAACCCCTCAGTCAGTCAACCTGATAGTCTTTCATTAGCAATAATGGCATAGCGGGCTTCGTGTATTATGCTATTCTGATTTTAAACAGAACTCAAGTATGCTTCAACAGCTCTTTTCACTGACACAGACCATGTCATACTAAGGAAGTGTCACTCGGTTGTCTCCACAGAAAGCTCAGGCTACTCTTGAAGATTTTGAGTGTGTATGAAAGCTGGTAGCATATAATGCCATTCTAAGTTTTCTCCCTATGTCTAATTTCACCACATTAGCCCAATTTCTGTATCAATTGTGGTTTGGGACTTTGACTGTTTCCTGCTGTCATAAAAGAATAGAGTTTCATGTTTTTCATTCTTACTGATTTTGGTCTTTTGGAAAGCGGAAAGCGGGGCACATCTATCATCGTTGACTTAAACATTTTAGCAGTAATTTAGCTAAAATTATTTTTGTCTGTGATCTGCTTCCCCAGATTCTTAGGCTTATTCAGTTAAACTTATGCAGTTATTACAATATAATTTTTAGCCATATTAAATTATTTTTATTCTCCTACATGATAAAGTTGTTTCTGGATTGGACAGAAGCTAAAACATTTTAAATTTGATCACTAAGTTCTTGATCTGTGGCCCTGTGGTTTGGTGATGTCATTGATTCTCTCTTCACTTTACTGGCTTCACTGATATCAAGGGGTAATATCTGAGCAGGACACAGGTCAAAATACCTGATTTTTGTCACTTCTTCACTAGGACTTTCTTGATCACACATTATAATTCATATATAGTAGGAATATTAACAACCAATTTATTTAACATAAAGTTTAACCTATACTGTAATAAGTCAGAACATACATTCAACTATCGATTTATTGAAAGTTATATATAGTATTTCTAATGGGAGATAAGTTCCTGCAAATAAGCTCTGCATTTTTAAGTATGTTAGTTTAATTCAAATAACTGAATTCTCATTATGAGTTATTCTCTCAAATAACTCATAATCCCCACTCTCAAAGTGCTGGGATTATAGGCGTGAGCCTCCACACCAAGCCCAGATATATCTTTCTTATATCACAATGTCACCCCTTTGTGATCCCTTTAGTAGTTAACTACCTTTTACAGTTAAGAATACTTTATATGACAAGTTGCTAGTCAAGAGAATTAGGCTCTATGCAATGGTACTACTATCCTAATTACACTTTTAATTGAGTAGTCAACATTAAATTAAATGTCTGCAGCATGCTAACTCGATGACAGCAGGAGACAACTCAGCTTGCCTTGGAGGCTCATTCAATTATTTGATGTGAGCCAAGTAACCAATATAACTGTAATATACTTCGGGAAAAGGGATAAGGAAATCATCAGAATAAGGATAGTCAGAAAAGAACTAAACAGGAATTGAGTTGAAAATATACATGATACTGAATCAGAGGTACACACACACACACACACACACACACATTTAAGGAGTTGTAGGAAACCTGAAGAACAAAGGCAGAACAAACAACCTTCATTCAAGGCCACAGGACCACAACGAGAATGGAAAAAGAGCAAATTACTGTACAGCTGAAATAAAATACAATCCTATCAATACAAAGAGGGGAGAGAGTAGCAAAAATTCTAAAAACAGTAACCAGAACTCTCTGATGGGAGAAAGTTATTGTCTTAGACCAATCGATTTTTGTTTATTTAAACGATATCATTTTCCAAAAACACTTTAAACCAGATTTCAAAATCTATACATAGCAAAATCAGTAGATAAGAATAGGTCAAAAAAAATAATATGGTGAGAAAAAAGATAAAGCTAAATAAATCTAAAGATATGTTAATAAACAACAGGCATGCCACACAGTCCTATTTAGGTTCTTAACAGTACACATGCAAATGTTGTCTGTTACAAGATTTCCAGAGGCCATAAAAAAAAACAATCCAGCTGTTCACCAAAAGTAGAGAGGTTGAAACTTCAGGGAAATTTATCTTATATGTTTTTAATCAAGAGAATAGACTGTGTAATAGAGTTGATGACACTTTCAATGCTATTTCTACAATCAATCTGATATACAATTCTTACTGATGATCGTTTCTATAAATTCTTTCAGTTCAATCCAAATCATAACTGCAAAAATATTTCTGAAAAAGCAATTATGCCAATATCCAGATAAGCCACTCCCAGATGGCCCGGTTTATCCAAGAGCAAAACTTAAAATACCCAGAGAACATCATGTCTTTGAGATAATCCTCAATGAAAATTATTTTCACAACATGTAAATCACACGAGATAGTTTTTCATAATACGGTCATTATGTACCCAAAGATAATTTGTCAATCAATTTCTGTCTAGAAAATGAAGCTAATTAGTTACATGTTTCCTGAATGAGGCTACTCATGATCCGATACCCTCTACTTACCTTATTTTCGGCTGGTTGCTGTTTTCTTCTCTGGAGGGAGTTATTCCATTATATACAATGTGCAAGAAAATTATTCTTAGGTATAGTTCCCTGGGTTGTTGTTTAGAGCAGATTTGTTTATAGGGTAATTCTGAAAATGCTGTTAACTTGGAGAGATTATAAGTATGCCTTTTTCTATTAACTGACTAAAATAAGTATCTGAATTTAAAATCCCAATACTCCAGCCTCTAAGCAAATTTTTTTTTTCTATTATAGGGAAACAGCACTGTCTACTCATAGAGAAGAAGCAGTATCTTTTCATGAAGAATCGCTCCTGCTCCAGACTTTGAAAGGAAAATCAAAATAACTCAAATGGTGCATGGCCTAAACGTGGGCACAATAGAAACAACCCTGAGAAACTCACACAAGCTCTGAAGCCTTACATTTGGGAGTAGCTCATCCTAGGTTATGCCTGTATGTAATCTAGAAGTTATCAGGTAGTACAGGATGTCTTAGATACTCATGATCTTGACAGACAGACCTGCGTAGTTAACAGAAATTAAAACATTACCTCAAATCAGCAGCTTTCCCCGTCTTGTTAATACACATAACCTCTCTGGTCTGATATCCAATCTGGATGTCCCAATATTTATTCTCTTGTCTGTTCTGTCTGTTTCTGTTTCTCTTTTTCTTAATAAGTTCGCGGGCTTCTGGATCCTTGACTCCTTTGCTGCGGTCCTTTTCCCGTTCTTTATTCTTCCCGCGTCTCCTTGCTTGTCTTACTTGTCGGGAGTGGGGCATTGAGCAGGTGCTCCAGGGCCCCACATGCAGACTGTACATGAGCTCTTCGGCCTCGCAGGGGCTGGACTGGCACACCTGGAACTCCGTCAGGTTTGGACAGCCAGAGCCTCCGAACTGCGGGGGCGCCACCACGTGACGCGTCCGGTGCTGGAGCCCGCTGCCGCAGGTCTTGGAGCATTCGGACCAGGCCGAAAACTCAGACACGATGCAGTCTTGCTGGCAAGGAATGAGGCAAGCCTGCTCCAGGAGAGGCTTGGGCTCAAAGTACTCACAGATGATATCCTCCGCAGGAATATCTTTGTCTTTCTGGATGCACGCTATCTCCCGCACCTGAATACCTTCTTCCCCCTTAATGCACTCAAGAGGTTTCTCTAGGCTTTTTGAAATCACAGGCTGACACTGATTCCAGGGTCCCAGCCTCCAGTCATACAATTCCTTGTGCCAGTCGCAGACTTTGAAACAATTCTGCTGGTTATTGGGTCTCTCGGCCTGCTTACAGTTAGTATGCAGCGTCGTCCATCCCTCCACATGAGCACACCACACAGCCCTCGTTTGGATGCCTCCTGGACCACATTCATCTCCCATGCATCGGCCCCATGGACCTACAAAAATTGCAACACAAAAATTAGCAGTGCTACTAGAAGAAAACTACACGTTACTCCACATTCCAGAAAGACCTTTCAACTTCCCTGAGGTGTTATAAAGTAGGTCTCTGTACCCGACTGTTGGAAAGTAATAATCTGCACTAAGAATTTCTGCAAAAGGGGAACTATGTCACAGAGTCTATATATGGTAACTGCTGGGACAATTTCTCTTTGGGTCCTTTTGGGATTACAAAAAGTTTGGTTTAGTTCATTTCCTTTATTTTAGGTAGTTAGAAATGATTGCTGATAAAGGACATCAGAAACTAGTCACAGGAAAAACTCATTACCCCTGCCTCACAGTCATCAAATCCATTTCAGTAACTGGCAAAGAAAATGGCCCCATGTGAAGAACTTCTGCAGGCATTTCTCTTCTTGGACAATTAACTATTTTGCGAAACTTGCTCTCTTCTACATCACTTTTTATTTTTGTAGACTATGACTGCAAGGGTCTAATAGTTGTATATTATGTGTGCTGGTAGAGCTTAAAGTGTTCACTTTCTGCTTACCAAAGCTAGGAAGCAAAAATCTTCATTTAGGTGTGTAAATGTGCTTTTAAATTTACCAAATTTATTTTTTTCCTATTTCCCCAGTGAAGTATAGAGCTGGGTAAGGGAATTTAAATTTAACTAAAATATTTTTGCAATTTTCTAATCATTGAGTGGTTACTTGGGGTCTTATTTATTTATTCTTTCCTTAAACATGAAATACTTGGTGTTATAGAGCTGTTTTATGGAATACTTATATCAGTGGCTTTAATATGAAATCTCTTTTTTTTCCTGTGAAATCCTTCTTAGAATAGATTTAAACCTTAAATTTACACATATTATTTTTTTGTAAGGTAGATGCTATGATTTTCAGTGCTTTAACAGACAGATCCCAATTTACGAAATTGAGAATTGTATTATTTTGGAATCATAAAGAAACTTAAAAATCATATGATTACATGATTTTCAAAAAGTATTCCATGAATTTGAGAAATTGTTTGATGTGCCTTAGAGCCATTTTCTATCTGTTGTGTGGGAAGCTGAGGGCCCACGTGTGGGGTGGGCTCTAGTGCCCCTCACACCCTTACACTGGTGCCATCCTCCCTCGTTGTTGCCTTTATAAGAAAAACTCTATTTGTAATATTCACTTTTATTCACATGGGGATTATGCATAAGATTATGTCTGCAAGAGGTTTCCGCTGTGGAAAAGTGTAACGCACTAAAGCAGGTCAATGGATTCACTCTACGGATGAGAAAAACAGGAAACAAGAAGGAAGAGTAATTTGCCAAGTTTAAATATTTAATGAATAACAAAGCCATTCTGTACTTTAGATTCCAGTTCCAACTTTTAGTCATATGATTTATCTTGGATGTTAGAACTTTAGCCTCAGTTTCTTCTGTACAAAACAACTGTTAGTATACAAATAAAAAAAAAATAAAGAATGTGCATATTATAGTTAATCTAAACATTTGATTTTGTTTAATGAGAAAGATGTTTAAAGTTCGTTGAGAATTTCCTTACCAATGTCATTATGGAGTTGTAAATAGAATAGAGACTTGCTGTAAATATTGTACTAACTAATCATTATTGCATGAAAGTAAATATTAGATACTTGGCATACCCATATCATTCCTTTGTGAAGTTTGTATATAAAGAATTATAAGGATGTAAAATACTCATGCTTGTAAGGGATATAACATACTTATAAGGGATATAAAATACTCAAGGATATTGGGAAACAGTCTCCTTGAAGTGTTAATACTAAAACTTTACGGGCTTAGAAAGCCAGTGGGTTTGTTGCATCTGTCAAAATGCAATCCACCTAATAATACTTTAATCTTTTTTTTAATTTGTTTCAAAATATATGTTCACAAATCTGGTGATTCTTTCTTAAAGATTTTCTAAATACTCAGAACCTAGGATACTTCTTAATAAGAGAACTTAGTAATATGTATAACATTTTAGAATTAATTCCACACATCCTTGGCATTTATTCCCCATCCTCACTTGGCTTGAACAAAACATTGGTCCTTATTTTCCATCTGAAGAAAACATATAAAAATATATTTATATCAGACTCTCAAATTAAGAGTAAACTATACGCCATTAAGTCTGAATTTGAAAATGTAAGTGTCTTGTAGAAACTCAGACTCTAAATCCCAGATGTAATCTAGTTGAACTTCCTGATATATTATTATTTTCTAATTTTTGAAATTAATTATGAAGTTAGACTGATTAATCAGATTGTGGCTAGTAAGAAAAAAATTAGTCTTTTATCCTCAAAATGTAGACAAATGATTTTTTATAATGGACTTATGAGTTGTCACTTAAAAAACATAATTTTAAAGAAGGCATCACTATTACTAATAGATATGATTTACTAATTAATGTAAATTAATGTTTTATTACAGAAATCTCAGTATACAAAACGTGAATTGACCTCAAGTCTGTATGTTATTGCTAAGAAAAACACACATACTGAAAATAACTTATTTTCCCTAAAACAACTATGAAACAGAACTATGCTACACTAGTCAACTCTTAAGTCTGAAAATTACCCTTGACAAGGTAAGGACTGGTGCAGATATTAAACTCTTACAAACCAAAATTTAGCAAACAATTCTGGCTTACTTCTAAGTTCATTCTAAAATAAAAGTAGAAGATGGTTGCTTTGAAAATGATTCATAGTTTACTTGCATCAAATTATGGAGAGCTCCCTTTTCACACACTTCCAGAGCACCATGTGTGTTTCTCACATAATGTTTAAATGTTAGTCACACTTTCAGATAGTATAATTAGTAATGTTTATCAAATATTTAATATCTGTTTATCACATTAGACTGACTCTATATATGGCCCCTTGAGGACAGGCCCTTGTCTACCCTCTGCAACAAATGTAGACAGAACACATAGAACAAGTTAAATAATATTTTTGAATGAATGAATAAAATCAGAAACCAAATCGAGAAAATAATTCCAGTCAATCTATAATTCAACAGATGCCATTTGAACAATTAATTGTAGATAAAGACAAAATGTGCTTTTCCTTTAAGCCTTTCCAATATATCATTGATTATCTAGAGATTTTTGATTTTTATCTAATTATTGAAAACACAAGCAGATACTAGTGATATAACTTAAAAATACAGATCTATATTTAATTACAATCAGAACAACAGTGTCATCTTGAGAACCTCTAATTTTTCCATGTTACCCATTGTAGTAATAGCTAAATTTGCATAATGTTTTTCTGAAATTAGGATTGTCTTAGAGGCAGATTTCAGATGATCATGAGTGTCAACTATAGTATTTCTTACTAGACTATTCTCCTGCCTTCAGAGCTAGTTAAAAGCACATATTTCTGCAATGATTTTCAGCTACATCTAAAAATATAATATTTTATTTCTACTCAAGATGTATGTATAAATGCCTTAAGAAATAAAACAGCCCATATAAAAGTTTAATAATACTGGCATCTTATTTATAACATCATGAATCAAATGCTCTTTTCCCACTTTATAAAAAATAAAAATGCACTCCCTAAAGGGGTCAGGGAGTATATTTTCATTCTTTTGTTTTGAGAAACTAAATTTCCTCAATGAAGAACATTTCCAATCACCTAGTACTTTATTGATTTTTCACAGTGCTGATTCCACTACAGAGTCTGGTTAGTCAACGAAAATAGTTTTTTGATCAATTAATATAAAAATTACCATTTGATATATAGAAATATTGACAAGTGTTATCTCAAATTCAAATTCAGAATTCATCAAAAAAGTACGATAGTTCTTACTTAGATGTTCCTCACTGAATACCAGGAATATCACACGCACGTGTGTGTATATCTTTTACATATGCTTAATTAGCTAGTTATATTTGTAAAAGCTTTGCACTTCTGCTAATTTAATGGAATAACCAGTTACATTCCATAGTTTGAACATGTCACTTAATTTCCATGGCTTACTTTTGGATAAATTGCCTCAATAATTTTGTTCAGAAAGGAGAGAAATTAGTTCATAGATCTTAATATCCAAGGCATTATATTTTTAATGTCAATGCCAGCAGGAATAAATGATTGAATTCAATAATACCATTATATATAGATAAGGCATAATAATTGCTAAAGTTTGCTTAGATAACTCAGAAAAGCATATATTTCAATAGCATTATCACAGATTTTTATTAACCAGCTACTCAGAGATAACACTGTGGAATTTATTTTATTCCAAGTATATTTACACAGAACCAGCAGATAACATATACTGAGAAAACTTCATGGAGATGTATAAAAATACCTACAGAGGCTAAAGGAAAACAATAAAATGCATGAAGGCACCAATGAAAGCAGAGGAAATATAATCATGATTGAACCTAAAAAAAACCCGTCATCCACCTTGTAGGCTTTAACTGCTCTTATCTTTTCATTGCACCTTGGGTATCGCATGTGTGTCCAATTAACCAACCTCTTGAAAGATCAGATCTTCCTCACAGTACACACGATGAAGGGCTGTCTACTTCTGCCCTCCAAGCAGTCTTGACACAAGTACACACTGAAAAGGGACAAAATTGAATAGAAATGGACCAATCTAAAACTCCTCTTGACAACTGAGAATTGTTAACCCAATTAGCTACCATGTTTCAAGGGGTGCAAATGTTTTAAAGTACAATTTGAAAACCCAATACGTAAACTCTATCAAGGAAAACATGAAATCCTCTACCAATTAAAATATGACAGTGTGCAGCAAATGTCTCTGCATAAATATTAAAATTAAGCTCTGCATCTTACATTACTAAGAGTGGGAGGTAGTGGTAGTAGAAGATCTGGGGGAGTAGTGTTTGGTTTTTGAAAAGAACAGTAAGAATTACCATTGGTTCAAAACTTGCTTCTTTTATTGTTCTTGTTCATGATCATTTACAAGGAATTTGGAATCTAATTGAGCAAAATAAAGGATAGGCAGCTTTCTATTTGAGGCTATGGATAATACCCCATGTGAATGGAAATGTATTCCTGCATATAGATTTGCTGGATGGTGTTTACTCAGTATCATACAAAGCACTTCTACAATGTGGGTCAATAAATATGTGTAGAACACTTAGCTTGACAGATTTTATGTAAATCCAGAGAGAAACGCTGGATGTCTTACTTCACTAAAACGAAATTAAAGCAACTGTTTTATATGCCCAAAACTTGTGTGTAATTGATAGACTCACAATACAAATATTTTCACTTGGAATCAATGTAAAATTATGCAAAATTGTGATAAAAACTTTAAATGAATGCTACTTGGCTCAGTTTTCCTTAGGCTAGTGCTTTAAATATAATTCTGCACTAACTTCACCAAACTGTTGATAAAATAATGAATTTATTTTTATTCCTGTTAAAGAGGATTTTATAACGTGCCTATTCTCTTGATGTCATTCAAAACTGTCTCTTTATTTCAGTCTACAAAAGACAGGCTTCTAAATTTAAAATTACTATTTCCCCACCATATTCAACATTGACTTCTCTAAGACTGCTTTTTATATGTCAAGGGCATGAGAACAACAAAAGGTTGAGTCTATAAAAGGCCACATTATTGACAGGTGGCCAGCAACTGTTCCAAAGCACCTTATAAAAGGGAAACACCATAAAAGGAGCATGAGAAATTATGCAAACGACTTTTTGTTCCTGTTTGCTATAAAACTCTCAAATGAGCCAGTTTCTTGTTTGACTAAATATGTTTGCATCCTTCAAATGAGATAGTGTGTTTTCCCCTCCTGGATCTGGTTATAGAACAGCATGTCCTACTTTACTAAGATCAAGGAGTACACAAACAGCTTAGTAATATACTAAATTCTGTCTCTTGAATGCTACGCATCCTATTTTAAAATTTGCAATTGAAAAAACTAAAACAAAATTTCTATTTGCTTTTACCCAACAAAATCACTGTAAAAAGATTAGAAATTACTGTTAAATAATAGGAAAGAAAAGTTCCTGATAAATTCCATAAAGATAACTAATCTTAGTCGTCATATTTTGCTGTCATTCTTCTGAGCAATTAAAATAGAAATTTATTTAAAAATAAGTGTAGAATTGTGCTATCAATTAGTTGTTTTATAACTTGCCATTTAACTCATAATATGCTATAAAAATAATTCAATTTCAATAGATACACCACACACACACACACACACACACACACACACACAGATTGAACCTTCTAGACAGTTATATAATCTCCTTTGCTCTTCATATTTTCACATTTAGATCTATTTTATGTTTGTATAGTTCTTTGTTTTATCAATTCACCATGATTTTTTTCTAACTGATGTTCTATCCGTGGACATGTAGGTCTTTCCTGATTATTTCCAATATTATAAAGAATGCTATAATTAAACTCCATTGTTATACCTCAGTCAGATAATTTGGTGAAAGGCTTTTGCACACTTTCAAGCTTTTGATACATGTAGTATTGCAAAAGCACCCACCAAAATATGCCAGGTTGCCCTTCCAACAGCAATTCCTGAGGTCAATTCTCTCGACCTCCAATATTTGCAGATTGCTGTTCCTCCAAGTGCGAGCTCCTATTGGGGACATCCTATGTGCTTATTTTCTTGGAGATCCCATTCTTTGACTAAAAAAAAAAGTCTTAATTCCTTTACCTTAATTCATTTGTATATTGTAGTTTCCAGAAAGTTGTCAAAGCTTCTGAAGAACTCATAATATCCTTCCTGTTTTCAGCATCGAAACATCTTTTTGCCTATTTTGTATTCGCTTGGTCATTTTAAATGATTTTTTTGCCATAGGTAGAAGCAAACATGTGGTCTTAAATGTTTGTCTTAAAATAATCCCATAGACTGGTTCTGAATGCCTATACTGTCCCATTCAAAATTATACTAATTGAATTGATTTAATTACAAATATGTGCTCTGCCTAGTAGAACCCTTTGTATAGATTTGTGAATATACAAAAATACATTTTGAATATTTTTTTATCTAAATTAGATTTAAATTTCTTTCAGAGGAAAAACAAGAGGAGAGCTTGTAGCTTCTTTGACTTGAGTTTTAATTTAATTTTAATTTAAAACATAACTCTCAAATGACAAATCAGTTTGGTGGATAAGGAGAGATCACCGTGGTTGTCAAGCTGAGCTTTTATCTCCAAAAATTAATTAAACTTTAATAAGAAATTATGTAAGAATGTCAAATTACATGTACAAAATTAGAACAGACTGTTTAAATCTGATGAGAAAATGAGTGAGGACTCAGTGACTAGTGTAGCTGATTTTCCAATGCTCAACACAAGAATCTATTTTTAGGGATCTATTATGTTAAATATTCCTTTAAAATTACTTAACCTCTTTGCATTCTGGTTTCCTCATTTTAGAAATGTAATACGAACCATGTCATTAGCTCCCATCATCTCCTAAAGCTACCTGAACCATAAGCTAAGTACCAATATTATGAGAAATGTTTGTGATACGGTTGTGAAGTGCCTTTCTGTCACACAAAAAGATTCACATTTTCAAGTGACAGTATATTAAAGTCTGCACGTATCAGTGACAATTTCCTTAGGTTACACTCCATTAAAGTGAAAATCTGAGTCAAAGCATTTGACAATTTTAAGGTTTTAAAATACCTGTTGCCCAACTGAGTTTTCAAAGAACCTTGTAGAAATCTATATTCTATCACTACACCCTGCTCAGCATTGGTTTCTATAATATTTTCTTTTGTTAATTTGATGAATATGCCCAAATCCACTGTTGTTTTAGTTAAATCTTCATTCATATGACTTTTAACATAAGAATTTCCTCTCCTATAAATTATTTAATTGGTTTCTACATTTCCAGCATTCTCTTAGACTTTTTTTCTCAATATATTTATTTGAACTATTAACATTTTCTCTGACCATTAAAGTGTATTTCCTGTCAGTGTTTTGTGTTATTTTGTGCATAATATTTTCTTTTTTTCAGATGCAGACTTTCACAACATAATAGTATATTTCTTTCATTGATTTTGAAGACTGAAATATATTTTTAAATACAGAGATTTATAAATACACACATACGTTAAAAGTTTAATCTTCTTTATAGATTTATTTTATTTAAATATGTTAAATCCATCAGAAGTTTATTTCAAGTTTGTTATAAGGCAAACTTCTAACTATTTTATTATCTACAGAGTTAGGCAACTTTACCAGGAATGCACATACCTATGATTTAAAGGCACCTTTCAAACAGCCTCAAAACATGTCAATAAGAGGTGTATTAAATACCACATCTCTAGATTACATTGTTATATTTTATTTTATTGCTATATTTTGTTTCTTATTTATATAGAAGTGTATTTTCACATATATTATCTCATTTGATCTTTGCATCAAGTAGTAGGTATGAAAAATAAACAAGATCAATTTTGTTATTCTGTCCAGTCTGTAAATCTGTCCACTCTCTGTAAATCTCAAGAAAATATAAAACCATCACATCCTCAAATAGTTCTGTGGTTTCATTGGATGCATTTAAACACCCTGCAAAAAGTAGTTATATAAACCGTATTTGAGCAATTCAGTTAGAGAGTTTATGGTGCTGTAAGGAAAAGTTCCCAACTTTTGAACAAAGTCTCATGCAAATAAGGGGATGCAAAGACAATTTCTTAGAGAAAATTTGTCTTCAAATTAACAGATTGCTAAGTCAAGATTTTCCTTTCAAGCTCATAAACTCAGAAAAAATTTGAGATTGTTAGAGTCTTGATTTCAAAATAACAAAATGTGATACTAACAGCCTTAATACCTATTAAGATTTTTAAAAGACCTATTTGAACAGATGCACTGTCAATCTACAAAACAATACACACTTCCTCCTTACTCCACTTCACAAATAATTACAACAACCAAAAAACAGAAAGCAAACCTGAGAGTTATAGAGTATTTCAGTATATATGTGATTGGCAGCAGAGTATTTATGAAATAAGGATAGAAACTGTTGATCATAATAAACATATTTCAGTGGACATGACGTCTTCATAGGCTGCTTTAGAGAATGGCTTCAAGGTATCAACCAGCAAATCTACTAAATGCCTATGTTAGTGAGTGTTTAAAATAGTTTGCCTTAAAATTGGTGTCAAAGCATAGCACTAAGAACCGCGTAACCTTTCCCTCAAAAATATGAAATGCACAAAACTTTCTACCCATATCAAACTACAGATCTTCCATTACAATTGTCCAAAAGTGAGCTGTCTTTGGAGAATACATATTCAACAGTCTGACCTGATGCTAAGGTATTGGAGGGAAAGGAATCCTATCACAATTCTCACTCTATCTCAGGGAATTTTGATAAAAATAGTAAGTGAAATCTTAATCAATTTAAAAGGATGCCATCTTGTCTTGGATTACCCCAAAAGTTCTACTTGTTTTTTGTCTAGTTTATTTTAGAAGTAATTCTATGGAGCAGGGCTAAGGCACAAAAGAGTAAGAGAAAGAGAGATCAAGGGAAAGACAGTGCAAGGATATGTAATAAAACTGTCCACTGCTATAGGTGCCTGGTTTTGACTTCGTGGGACCTTCTGAGACTTACAAAATGCATCTCAGATCTGTCAGTCCAGAGACTAGAACGATTAAACATTTCTTCTTTGACTCCTGTTCCTCACTGCATAAAATTGCTTGAAGTAGCACATAGGCAGTTCCTGATATAGTTTATCTTTTGTACCACTCAGATCCTCTCATTCTGCCATTAAGTCCAATGAATCACAGACTCTCTCTCTCAATACTATGGCCCATTCAGTGTCTGCAAGTATAGGTTTTCCCCTCTGGAACTACATCCTCCAGTTCAGCAGAGTTTAAGATTGTGCGTATAGACAGCACAAATTCCTCATGTGATTCATGGGACACAATAGAAAGCGGGCCAATCCTATTTTGCCTGAGAGTTTTAACTCATATGTCTTGGCTTTTATGGCACAGCACCATATTTTGCTTACTGACTTAGATCATCGTGGAAAACATTTCTCCAATCATGCAATTTGTTATTTTTCAACTTCAGCCTTTAATGGGCAATACTGCTATTCAAATGAGAACAACTGCTTTTGGGTAATGAGGTGTGTAAAAAGTCCAGTGGATTTCACTGTCATGTCCCTTTATTATTAGATATATTCTTTTGAATAAAGCAATATTATACATACTTAGAATACAAGACCAAGAGACCGGACATCTGCAAGTCCTCTAATTATGGTGCTGGTAAAGCCACTGTAGCCATAGAAGACAAAGGCAGATCCAGAGTAAGTGTCAATTTTGATAAGAATAAACTGCTGTTCCATTCGTGGCAGGAAGTGTGTGATATAACCAATTGGCTGGCTGCTTCTTATAGGTTAGTTCTTAGCAATTGAAGTAGTTTGACCAGCCTTGGTGAGAAGACGCCTATACGAACTATTATGTCCATACATAGCACCCATCCCTGATACAATGGCCAGTCTGAAGCAAAAGGTTGGCTGACATCCACAGGTAAAAATTTCTTGCCTACCTAGATACTAAAAATTCTGCCTCTAATGCAGATGTTCCCTGATGGGCATTAACAAAGTCCACAAAGATCTGCCCTTTGGGTCCACAGTCATTCAACACTCATATGCAATTTCTCCAGACTTCTATGTTTCTAATCAACTAGATAAGCCACTTGCCATTGCTTAGAAGTCCATGTAAATCTGTAGTTTAGGCTACTCATCCCTTGATAAACAGTAAAACACTAAATGTAAACTCACAGCTCTGTCCTGTAGGAGGATGTCCCTCCACCATTATCCTGTAGAGCCACAACAAGTGGGGCTGTTGTGTTGCAGCAGTCCATTTACAAGTAGCATCAAAATATTGTGCAAAGCCTATCAAGCCTGAAGTTTTTATTCTTTTTTTTTTTTTAAGCTGGTCTTAAGAAATTCCTTATGAGCCATGAGTTGAGGAAAGGTCCTCCATGTAAAAGAAGTAGGTGTCATGGGAATCTGCATAATGTGTTTATGGAATTTACATTTTTTTTGGATCTGTGTGGGCCTGATCCCCAATGCTCCATTTCTGTTGTGCAATGGATTTTAGCTGTGACTTACCAAAAATTCTATTTGGTGGGCTTCATAATATCTAGCTTAGAATAGACAACTCCAGCTAAAAAGTTAGCTGGTGTCTAGCATACAATATCTACTAGGACCTGATAGCTTATCAGGATCTATTTTGTGGTGCGTATTTGTGTTTGTGTGTGTGTGTGTGTGTGGTGTGTGTGTGTGGTGTGTGTGTGTGTGTGTGGTGTGTGTGTGTGTGTGTGTATTATGGTTTTATTTTCTTCCCCTAGATATGAATAATTCTCTTTTGCTAAAAGCATAGCCTTACTCCCATATCCTAAGTGTCATCTGTGCTGCCAATTTTCTATTGGGGTAGGCAGAGATTCTTCGTAGCCATTTTATCTATCTGAAATATATCTCATGACATCAAATATTGTGGGCCACTGTGATCTCAGTGACCGAGTTGCTTGCTTAAACCAATAAACAGACTGTGGCAATATTCCCCAGTGCCATGTCTGATGCTGTCAGAATGCAGAGAGGCCATGGTAGGTAGCCAGCCTCCAAGATGGTCTCTATCGTCCCTGTTTTCTGGTATTCATGCCTTTTTATAGTGCTCTCTGATATTGCATAGAGATGACCTATGTAACCACTGAAATATTGCAAAAATATTTGTGTATAACTTACAAGCCTAGATTATGAAAGCTATGTGGCTTCTGACATGCCCTCTCTTGGTTCATTCACTCTGGGGGAAGCCATCTATGATGTCATGGAAATACTCAAGCACTGTTTTGAAAAGGAACCCAGACCTCCTGCTGGCAACCATGTGAGTGACCCACGATCTTCTTGGAAGCAGATCCTTTGGCACCAGTTGAATCTTAAAAGTACTGCAGGACTGGCCAATCTTTTGACCATAAAATCATGATACACCCTGTGTCAGAACCACCTGGCTAAGCTGTTCTTGAATTTTTAATGCAAAGCAACTATGGGATCATGAATATTTATTGGTTATAAGCTGCTAAATTTTGAGGTAGTATTTTATGCAGCAGTAGATAACTAATATAGATTATAGTACCTGGAAGAGATATGCTGCCATACCCAAAAATTAAAACATGGGAATGGCATATTGAAACTGGGCAGTGGGCAGCAGCTGCAAGGACAATGAGGAGTGTGTTAGTAAAAGCCAAAGGTATTCTGAGAAGCAGCTTGAAGCAGCCTGAGGGCCCTAAACGTGGCTGCCAGTAAAGACTTAAAATAAGTGAGGAGGATGTTACTGGAAACTTGAGGAATGGAGACTTTTGTTACATAATGGCAGGAAGTTTAGCAAGACTGTCACCTATAATAATGTGGAAATAGAAATTATATCTAATTAACTGGGTGATCTAGCTAAGATTTCCACGCAAATTGTTAAGGATGCCACCTTTCTTATTAGGTATCTCTAATACTTGCCACTTTCTAGTCACCAAATCTAACTGGTATGATGTCATTCATATAGTGGACCAGTGTGATGTTCTGAGGAATGTCAAGGCAATCAAGATCTCTGACAACTATATTTTGACAAATGGCAGACATGTTAATTTGGCCCTGATATGAGGGAGTAAGTGTGCACTGCTGCATATTCTCTATTAAAAGCAAACAGCTTCTGATGCTTCTTACTAATGAGAATTGAGAAAAAAAACACCATATTTGCCAGATTAGTATCTGCATATCAAGTGTCAAAGACTGTGTTGATTTCTTCTAGTTTAGATACTACTCATTCATAACAGCTGCAATTGGGGCCAACATATGGTTAAGTTTATAGTAGCTTGATGTCATCTTCCATGACTCATCCAGTTTTGTTCCACTTTTATCAGGGAAAATACAAGCAGATCCTTTGGTACCATTTAAATCTTAAAAGGACTGCATAACTGGCCAATGTTTCGACCATACAATCATGACAGATCCTGGGTCAGAACGACCTGACTGTTCAGTCGAACAGGAATATAATGTGATGACCTCTCTTGCATCTTCTGAATTTTTGATGCAATAGTAATTTCTGGAATTTGTCCAAATATGTTACGCTAAAGCACAAGACAATGTGCTTCACTTTCCATCTGTAACACATCCCAAGCTACTAGAGTATTAGTAACTATGCACAGGAAACTACTATATTTCTACCTAGTGGATGAGAAAGCAAAACATTTATCCACTTGCTTCTATTACTCATTGACCAATGATGAGCCCAGGATCATTAACATTAATTCCCTCACAATTTCAAGTTGTGCATGAGTGAGTGCCGAGTGGGTTTCTGCAGGTGTCTTGCACTACAGTGGCAGAGAAACTGGAAAAGTAGGTTGCTCGGCCTGTGGTAAGTTACAGTCAGTTTGCACCTGTGTGAATCTGATGAAGCTTGTGCAAAACTGGAGGCCACAGAGTCGGCAGAGGTGGAGATGAAGCCAAGAGGATGTAAAACAGCACAGAGGTAGCATCACACAAGGAACTTGTGGTAGAGGTATTATTGGTTTTGTTTTGTTTTTTTCTAAAAATGCTTTCTTCTGAAAGGCATTTGTTTTTCTATGAACTGATAAACATTAGGAAGAAAACTGCTAAAGGTTAAAGAGGTCTGCATTTTTATCACAATTATTTACTTACTCAAAAGATAGTGAGGGCCTACAATGGCTATGTGCTGTGATAAGCAAGAAAAACTGACATGTATTAAGATAAGCAAGTGCTACAAAAAGTGGTAACAATCCAAATGTCTAATAATAAAAAAATGTGATATACATATAATGAAATATTTTTTAGCCTTAAAACAAAATTCTGATGCTACAACATGGATGAGCCTGGAAACATTATGCTAAGTGACATAAGGAAGGCACAAAAGGACAAATACTGTAGAATCCTATTTCCATGAAATACCTAGAATGGTCAGATTCATAGAGACAGAAGATAGAATGGTGGTTATGAGAACAGGTGAAGAAGGATACGGGAAATTATTGGTTGATGGGTGCAGAGTTCCAGTTTTGGATAACAAAAACATTCTAGAAATGGACAGTGATGATGGTTGCACAACAATGTGAATGCATTTAGTGCCACTGAATTGTTCACTCAAAAATTATCAAAACGGTAAATTTTATGTTTTCTCTACCGCTCTATCATCTATCATCTATCTATCAGGCACTACAATGAACTTTAGCCTACCCTTTTTTCATCATATCTATAATATTCTGAAACTTAGAGAATACTTCTAAATATAGCAGCATTACCTCAAGGTTCTAAGGAGTTAATGCCAAGTTCAAAGCCTTGGGGAACTTTTAAACTCTTTAGACCTAAAGGCAATTTATTTGAGACCATCAAGCAAAAAGTGAAGGGCCAATTATAGATCTGATAGCTTTTCCTTGTCTTATTGAACACTGAAAGGAGGAAATCACAGCTCAGAAATGCCCATTATCATCTTAGTTTTAGTGCCTAGTATATTCAGTTGATAGTTGTTACTAGAAATAATATATTCTAAGTTCATCTTCTGATGACATTATATTGTCAACTGTATGCCTCAAGAACTGCGATATAGTTTTAGCCAATAAATAATAAATTGCGGAAATGATCTTCTCAGAATGGAACATAAAATAAAGTGAAGTTAATCTTTTGACTTGTAGAATGATTTTATTACACATCTAGAAGCACATTTTATTCCTTAATTCTTTACGACACTTTTGCCCATATGCTGATTAACAAATGTCTGCATGGCTGTTACTTTTCCTTTTTTAATCAAAATCATTTACAGATATATATGAAATTTTAGTATTCCCCTGCATATAATAAACCACTCCAGCAAATCTTTATCCTAAAATTGTATATCATTTAATCAGGCTAAAGAAAAAAAAAAGAGGGAAAAAAATGTCAATTGTTTCCTTTCTGACACCGGAGCAGGACTGGCATTACTACAAATAATTATTAAGGATAAGAATAAATTTGGTTTTAGAAAAGACTACTTTGATACAGTTGGAAAACTAAAATGTATGACTTATTTACAAGACACCGTAGATACCGTAAAACCTGCCTTAATGCAATGGCATTGATTATACACTGCTATATATATATTTTTTAATTTCCACTTAATTTCCATCCTACTAAGGACAGAAAGGATTGGAAGAGTAATTCAGGCACCTGAAGGTAAATTTCCAACACGTGAATTGGTATGTATATATTTATAAATATACTTCTACATATTTATTCTTTAATGTATCAATATTGGTTCATTTATTGTAACAAATATACCATATTCATGTAAATTTTTTATAAAGTTGAAATTATAAATATACTTTTAAAATAAAAATGGTTTTTGCTTCCAAAATGCATCATCTCAGGGTGAGGCAAATGCCATGTGTCTGAAGAAACTGAATATATGGCTTAAGGTAATAATTTGCATCATTAGTGACTTGGAAACGTTTATTAGAACTTTGATTATTCCTATAATTGGCAAAAGTCAAGTGAATTTTGTTAGGTTAAACATGAACTCCAAACCATAGGATTCCAGGAAAAATAATCAGTAGGTGATTAGTTCACAATCTAAATGGAAATGTTTAATTTAAAAAAAAAAAGTGAATTGAGGAATATCTTAATTTTTTTAGTAACAGCTTCCCAACTTATTTACTACAAGCAAGAGATTTATATGACATTTATTGTAGACGTATTCTACAATATGTCACCATCTGCATCTTTCAACAATCCTGCCATAGAGGTTCTAACTATCATTATTTTAATAGTTATTTTACTGATTATTTTATAGTTATTGTATTTTTGTTTCATTATTTTATTCTTTATTATTTCACTGATTCAAAATTTGAGAATTTAAGAGGCTCTGCTTATTGTGAACACATAAATAGGTCCCATGTTACACAACTATTTAGTAGTAGAGGGAGGTTTTCTAGCTCAAGTTGTTTGACTTCAGGGCTTTGTCCCCAAGCCAATTTGCTTAAAACTGTCTTCTAAAGCTTCCAGGTTCAGAGAGGAACACTGAGATCCACTCCCAGATGTGTGTGTGTGTGTGTGTATGTGTGTGTGTGTGTGTGTGTAGAGTCTTGTTATGTTGCCCAGGCTGTAGTGTAGTGAGCCTTCACAGGTGCAATCATCGTACACTACAGCTTGGATGTCTTAGGCTCAAGCAATCCTCCCGCCCCAGTCTCCTGAGTAGCCGGAACTACAGGCATGTGTCAACACACCTAGCTTCAGTTATGTTTTTGAGTAGGGCAGCCCCTAGTCAGTTTTCTACACACAATGAGAAAAGTAACCTCTTCAACAAGCATAACAGCAGGATCAGCTAAAGTCTAGTTTATATTAGTCTTTTGCCAAGAAAACCCATCATAGTCGTGTGCTCTAAAGTAAATATCAAAAATACTTAATGCATTTACTTTACTGTTTGCTTCTCAGAATGTTAATATAAAAATACAATGAGATTGATTTTTTTCTGCTTTCACTTGAAGTAATAGTCTATTGATTATTATTGTATAAAAATATTCACTAATATATTATATTATAGTTAGATTGTCTTCTGTGTTCTTGCTAAATCACTGAATATTGAGGAGAGGTAGAAACACAGTCCAAGGTATTCTATGTAAGGATTCAAGGTTGAGAGATATTTTCTTCTAAAAGAAAAATCTCTGATAATTAATAATCTGGATTCTAAGGTTGAGGATTGTATAAAGAATTTCTGGGACCTTGATAATTAAATATAATCTATAAACATGCAAGTTTCTTAAGAATTAGATTCTTTGATCAGCGTTTTTCACACAATAATTTTAGCTTAGAAACTAAGGCAAATATTTTCAAAGTTGTATATTAAGTTTAAAATACAAGGCCATAACTGGATTTGATCAATGTTGAGTATTTCTAATCCTGATGAAAAGATGTGGTCTCAATAAAATCAGATAATCCATTTTAACTTCAAAGGAATGCCACCCAATAAAGCAGTGTTGAAGATGCATATAACTCTGTTAGTTGTTCTATAATAACTGTGGTCACTACATTTTATCTTTTTTTATTGTACTTTAGGTTCTGGGGTACATGTGCAGATCATGCAGGATTGTTACATAGGTACATACATGGCAATGTGGTTTGCTGCCTCCATCCCCCACCGTCACCTACATCTGGCATTTCTCCTCATGTTATCCCTCCCCGACCTAACTAGAAAAATCTCCTTTTAGCCTGAAGCAATAGATTTTATTCAAAATTAGGGAGTCAGTAATTAACATCCATCTTTTTATTTTTGTTTCTACGCATACTACACTACACAATATAAATATGTGTAGTATGTGTTGTTTGTTTACGGATATACATTTCTCCTTAGATATTAAATTTGTATGTATAGGAACTATGTGTAGGTTGACAAATTCCACAAGTATTAAATAGCTATAATTTAAAAATTATATTAATATTGGTTTATGTGGTCAATCTATATTTCAAGACACACCTAGTCTTTTTGAAGACACATGCAGATACATAATATCTGTCTTTTGCTTGATTAAAAAATTACAGTAAGGATGCATTTAAAATTATAATATATATGAACTGAAATTTAACTCAGGCATTAATACACATGGTTTACTAAGTAGTTGGTTCCAAGAATATAATAGAGAATTAACTAAGGCAGATGTTTAGGTAAGGAATATGAAAGCTGACAGTTGCATATTCATGGAAATTGTAAAATTTAAACCTGAAAGATGTCTTGATGATGAATAGTGCAACATTTCACAGCCAAGATCTTCTTACCAGCAGAAGTTAAATACAGGTAATACAGTCATTATCTAAGACAGAGTCAGAACCCTGGTGTCCTGACATCCCAGCTTAGCAGTCTTTCATTCAACATTAGGAGCCTATAATTCAGAGGAACAGCTCACAGTGGGACTGTGTTTCTTAAACTGTATTTTGTAAATTATCAAAGTACTCCTAGGGTTCCATAAAGAATTAAGTAAATTATGATAAAATTATTATTAATTTTGGAATCTGTGATTTGTAAGGAACCATAGTATGCTATCACACAGTCTTTCTGTATATCACTGAAAGATGTTCTTTCAGACTGAAATACTTCTGGTAACAGAGCTTATTGTTTAGCAAAGTGGCTGATTCTGTTGTTGGACAGTTTTACCTACTAGAGATTTCTTCCTCAGATGCCTATATAATCTTCTCTAAGAATTCTAATCTAACCCCATTCCTCACAGCTTTTCAACTCTTAAAAACCTCCAAAATAATACATTTCTTTTAGTCCCTAATTCCTAATAAGACTTCTTGTCTATTTATTAGACATGTAGCTTTTCTGGGGCACTGTTAGATTTTACAATAATATCGTAAAACAATCTGAAAACTAGTAAAGAAAATAAAACAGAGTAGACAGACAATAAATATATAAGATACCTGACCATCTCCATGTATCTTTTAATCTTTTTGAAATAGAAAAGACAAATAACCTCATATCCATTTCAACATGGTAAGTCTCACTCCAAACATCTCTAAATACTCTGCTAAGTCATCGCACACATTCTATTGAGGTTCACAATTCCTTGATTTACACTGTGCTGTGTAGTAAATTTACTTACCACGGTCATTCTTTTCATAATTGCTTGGGCAACTCAGCCACATAAGGACAAAGACACGTATTAAAAACCCTGTGCCTGAGTACCTATTCCTTCAACAAATCCTATTCAGAGGCTGACTTGAGGAACTAGATCTTCGTTTCATCTCTGAATTCTTCCAGATTTCTTAATCAGCAGCCTTCATTGAACAGATTCTTGAGGCGCCATGTACTGTTATCACACCCACAAAGATTTCCCCTCAGGAGGCTATAATATTCCATTTCATAGTTCAGAATTGAGAGCATTTAGGTTACCCTTGAAGATAAATGCCCATTATGTTTTTATGCTTAGATACGGTGTTGCACGCAATGTAATGAAGGAATAAGAGTGAATGCATGACAATTGCTTCACATATTCATCTGCACCATTTACCATTCTCTTGGTGGAAACAAATGAAAATTATTTAAACCAAAATTGCACTCACAATGAGTTAAATTATTTTTAAGGGAATCAATTCCGGTGCTAAAAATGTTGTGGGCATTCAGTACCAAATGCTCATTATTTGCTAGGGTACAAAGGTCATAGGGTCTCACAGTTCACAGATGGTCTCCAGGCTAACTAGGACACACCAGAGAGACAGAGAAAGCCTGCATTTGGATTATCTGGATCGCGTTCTCTACTGAAATTTAGTTTCAGTGATTATCTTTCAGGTAAATACATCTTAACTCTAGGCATTAGTTTAGATCACTTGTGTTTTTAAAAACCAGGCTTTAAATAAAAAGAATTAGTACCTATGGCCCATTCATAACAATATCTGGTTAACTGAACCATTCCATTTGATTTAATAAATATTATGTGTATCTAGAATTTTAAACATCAATTTATCATTGCTCATCCAGCGAATCAGTCAGAATTACTTCTCTCTTCATTTACTCATTAACTTTCTGAGTTGAGAAATACCTGAAGCTGGATGGTAGGTTTGTAGAGGAATTTTCTTTCACGTATGTCATTATTGTAAGAAAACTAAAATTGTTTTTAATATGGAAAAACAAAGGACAAACATTTGTTATTTTCCTTTAAAAAATTATGATGAAGAGAAAACAATTAGCTATTGATTATTCACAGCAAATTCTGAAGTAAGTTCCATGGTACTAAACTGTTAAGACTGCCATGTATTAAATTTTACATTGTCTTCTACAGTCACGATTTTAAAGAGTGAGGACAAGAAGACATATGCCTTAGCAATGTGTCTTTAGCAATGTAGACTTAAAAATGTGCTTTAAATTATAGCTCTTTGCCATATATCCTATTAATATTGAACACATACATAGTAGTGTGAACTTTGTGATTCCAGTCAGAATGGGGGAAAATGAGTATACTGAGAACCTAGAGAACAAGACATTAAAGCCTTAGTGGAACTCACAAGTTGGTGGAAAAAATAAGGTTTGAGTTGGATAGGTAGGAATGAAAGTCATAGGACTTCAGTTTGTTTAGGTACAATTTTGAAGGGAGAGAATTCCAGGAATAGGGACGGACATCAACAAGAACAGGAAGTACCGGCTATGTAAGTAGGCAGTGGAGCGTAGCTATGGGAAAGAAACAGGGACCCTGGAATCAGGTTGTAGAAGGCATGGAGCCATGTCTATGGGTGAATCGTTGACTGATGTACTCTTCAATGCCTGACTTTAAGTGTATCCTGCTCTACTTCCGTAACCTGCTCTAATTGTGCTCACCTACACTCTTCTCATGTTATGTAGGTTCAAGAGGATTTCTCACATTATCTGTCCCAAATGTTTTGACACATAGTTATATTGTATCCTCTATTGATCACCAAGTATTTCACATATGCAAATCTATTTCTCTATGAGTTTCAACCATTCACAGACAGGAGCTTTGTCACGTTCCTTTTCTAGTCCCACTATAGTGCTAGACTGACAGGAAAAATAGTTATGAAAGCACTTTTTAAAGCACATTTAAGACATAAGTGGTATTGTTCCTTAATAAATATTTGGTGAACCGTAAGAATAAGCAGAAGATAGCTGTTTCCAGAACTACTCAAAGGAAAAGATTCTGAATTAAAAATAAAAAAACACAAAAAAACACACAAAATAATATTTTTACATTTCCGTATGAATTATCAAGAGACTAGAAAACAGAGTGCCTGAGCTATAGGGGTCAAGGTTTTATAACACTCAGAAACTGACAGTAATGAGAGTCAAGTACTAGATGGTATGCCACCCTGCTAGCTTCAACAAGGGACCAGCAGTCAGTGAGCTGAATATCAAAAATACATCCATCACAGGGCTAATTAGCGAGAAAAATGAACACATAGGTTCAAGAAATTTGTGCCTGAAAACGAATCCAAGACTCAAGCAGCTGCTAAAAGGCATTAGGCAATTCAAATATAATGTATGACTACTTTTTAAGAGAGAGTCACCTATTATTGTTGAAAATGATGACAGAACAGCAAACTTTAACATTATTTTCCTACTGGTTTATTTTCTTTTCCCAGAGATTGTCATCAGAAGGATGCATGTCTATCACGTGTAGTTTATTTTAGATGTGTTTGTCACTTGCTAATACACTTGCAAAGATGACTGCAAGAAGTGATGGAATACAAATTATTTCCTCCAGGTAGGCCTTTTTTCACTTGGATGGTGTTAATGGTTGACTCATTATTTCAATGGCATTTTCTTCAGTGTCACAATGTCTCTCTGAGGGTGTTACATTTTCACAGTTTTTATCCTCCTAAAGCATCCTGGTTTCTCCATGTGATAAACACCACCCCTAAGATTTGAAATTTACAGCTCTCACAAGAAATCTCAGTCTCCTAGGGGACTCTTTGCTTATATTTCTAAAGGCTGAATTTTTTATATGTAGATAAGCAGATTTTCAGACTTTTATATCCTAAATATTCCAGTTTTATGTTCTTTCATTTCTTGCAGTTTTCATGACATCAGGAATTCTAAAGCAGAGACTACTCGCGTGAAAATTCCTTTGTCTCTGACATATCTGTAGCTTCTGGATTACATGGTAAGTTTTGTCTCTCTCAAAAAGAAAATGAGCACATGTAAGATGGATTGTATTTTAAGATTCAGAGCAGAACTTAAAATAAATATAGTATATGCTTAAAAGGGAGAGTGAAAAGAAAGGAAGGAATTATCAACTGTGGGTATATTTCTTTGACTTGAACTACATGTTTAGAGGTATTTCTGAAAGAAAAATACATGACACATTTTAGATTTTTAGCTCACTTAAACACATAGACACACACACACACACACACACACACACACAGACACTGTTATCTTTCATTAATCTCTAACTCTTCCAGTTATTACTCATTTGTTACTGATTCCCTTAGTATGTAAATGCTTAGCCATGAGTGGCTTAGATCCCAGTTACGCATTTGGTTGTAGTAGTTAATTAACGTACTAAAAGGCACTGGAACAAACTACACTCAGGTCTAGACTTCTAAAACTGCAAACTACCTATTTACTTTTGTCCACTTCTAATCTGTTCTCTGCACTGAGCAGTCAGAGAAATCTTTTCAACATGCAAATTTCTTCATGTCACTTTTTTGCTTAGAACTCTGATGCCTTCTCGTTGTTCTTAGGTTAAAGGAAATCTTGTTTGTACGACCTATAAATTGTACCATGTTCTGACTGGTACTTCGCTCTCTAAGCTTATATTGTATTTCATTCTCTCTGGCTATTGTGTTTTGGTGCAATTGCCTTCTGTACCATTTTTCTCTCAAATAGATCTCTTCCCTATTATTATTTATAATAACGAATATTATTTTATTATAGCACTTACTGTGTTGCAATTATCTGTTTATGTCTCTTATTAATTTGATTATTAGTGCCTTGAAGGTGGGTACATTCTTGTTATTTTTCCATTTCCAGTGATTAGGATTCTACAGATCACATATTAATCGGTATTCCATAAACACTATTAATGAATGAGTTAAATGAATAAAATGTCCAACTGTTTAAGTAGAAAAATAGTCACTGTTAATACATTAGTGAGGTGAAATCTCTTCTGATGAGCACATTACCTTAATTCAATTATAATATAAATTTTCCCAGATGTTCTAAGAATCTAGAACCTTCTATTCAAAGAGTGATCCAGTGACCAGGACATTGACAATACCCAAGAACATATTTAAAATGCAGAATCTCAGGCTCGACACCAGACCTAATGGTTAAGAATCTGCATTTTTGTACAGGCCTCCTCAGTAATATTACTTGCATGTTAAAATTTAAGAAGCACAGATAACTAATTTACACTGACTTATAAAAAAGATCTTCAAGTCAAGATGAATGAAAACATACAAGCTTCTAGATGTAAAGAAGTAACATAGCAAGAAAACCAATTTCTCCTAGAAAAATTTACAAAATCACTTCTGCTTTCAAAAGATGGTGAGTAACAACTATATCAAGTACTGTACTAGGCACTGGATATGCTCTGATGATCAAAAGAGATATGGTTACTGACCTTGTGCAACATTCCAACTATTTGGAACATTAGCTTAAGTAAAGAATACAAAGTTATTATGCAGTAACAATTAAAGCAAAGACTTGCAGAAAATTCAGCTTGATATAAATTAAATAAAAATGTTAATAAAACAATTCTGGAATATCTAAGATAAACATTACAAACAAACCAATAATATAGGGTCTTGTATGATTTTATGTTATGGCATATTTTGATGTCATGTGAAATAAAATTGTAACACCCAAGAAAGAATAGAAAAACAGTTCAAGCGAACATAACAAAATAACCAGTTTCAAACACTTATATATGTATATATGATAAAAGTGATATTTTATATTAACAATGAAATGAAACTGAATAAAAATTAAATAACAATACTGAAATTCTTGATAAATTTTTGTTTGAAAGAAGTTAAGTCTCTAGCTGGTCCCATATACCACAAAAAAATAGGTATGGATTAAACAGGTAAATATAAAAATGCAAACTTATCATAACCAGAAGGCAGAAGAATATGAGTGAATGTGTTTTTAAAACAAAGAAGTCTTTTATTTCTAACTGTGGCATACCAGCTTGTGTGAGACCAACCCTCCCAAGGAGAACAATTAGAAAAGCTGGAGAAATTTTTTAAAATCTACTTTAAAACTCCAGTCATAATAATGCAGCAAGGACTTGAAGAACCAAGATCTCAGACAAAAATGAAGTGCAGAATAGTGATTTGTTTCAACTTTTACCCTGGAGGTATTTTCCAATTATTAAACTATGGCCAAGAAGTGAAGAAGATGAGCAAAACTTTTACTAAGAAGATGGACCTTGAAAGGAAATATGATGTAATTGTTTTAGGAAGAAGAAACCATGTTAAGTAACCCATGCTATCAGCTATAGGTTTCCAAAGGCTATCCTGTGGATAAAGAAAAGAAATCATCTTTTATAAAGACTAAAATTGAGCTTCTAATCAGTTGAATTTCAGATTAGGTTAAGGTGATCTCTCTCTAATGTAGCCAAACACGACACACGAATATAAATTTTATTTGGTAGATTATATAAATTATACAGAATGCATTCTTATTTATCACAATGGCTCAAATTCAGGCTAAAACACTAAGAATACAAAGATATAGGAGATCTAGATATCAGCAGTTATCAGATCTGCACTTTAAAGCAACTGTGACTATTGTTTTCCAGAAAAATGGTAAACATGATGGAGAATTTAAGCAGAGAACAGTCATCTATTTTAAAAATAGAAAAATGCGAAATCTGTGACTGTAAAACACTGTAACTGAAGTAAAAACTTAATAAATAGGTTAAGCACCAAGAGAATTGGAGGACTAGGAGAAAATCCAGTTCAGAAATCTCCAGAACGATGCAAAGATTAGAAAAAAGAACATACAGGACACAATAAAAATCTTTAAGATACAATTGAATTAATGAGAAAAAAGAGAGAAAAATGTCCAAGAAGATAGTATTCAGAAAGAAATAAGGACTGAACAGGTAAATCTCAGTGAATATTGAATGCATAAAGCAATGATAATATGACTCATGAAGTTTAAATGTGTATAGAATTAAAACACACAACACTACGAGAATTATCAATGGCAGACAAGACAAATAGAGGCAGAGTTTTAAGGTCCCTGCATTTTCTGGGATATGATAGAATTACTAATTTAGAGTTGACTGTAAGAAGGAAAGCTAAATATAAACCATTAAAAGAATAATCAAAGGATGAGCTATTACAGGAGAAATAGTTGCTAATAAAAATAATCAGAAACAGAAAGGAGAGAAAAAGATATGTACAAGAGATGGAAAAAATAAAAAGTAAATAATAGTACATATACTGAAACCAAAACAGATGAATTTACATCAAATATAAGTTGAATGAATATTCCAGGTGATCAGATAAAGGTGATCATACTGAATATAAAACCAAAACCTAAATCTATATTGCTTATAAGAATAAATAAGCTGGTGAAGCTATATTAATATCAAAATATATTTTAAGAAAAAAAGCATTAAAGACAGACATTTGATACAAATTGGTAAATTTTAATAAAATTGATAAAAGTATCAGTTCACCAGTAGGATAAAACATTACTAAATTTGTATGCACCTAATAACATCTGATCTCAAATGTATTTTAAAATGGACAGATTTACGAGAAATACAGAGAGGTATACAGCAATCACGACAAGATACTGTAAGACCTCTCTCATTAACTAATAGAATAGAGAAGGTATTAGTAGCAATTTAGAAGATTTGAACAACATGATTAACAAAATAACATAATTGGCATGCACACACACACACATATAATTACAAAACTGCACTCAATATTGCATAATGAATACCATCTCTTTTGAATGCACATGAAATTGATCAAGATTAGTCATCTGCTGGCTTTAAAGTAAATCTCAACAAATCTCAAAGGACTGAAATTAGAAAGAGTATATTCTCTGGCCACTTTGGAATCAAGCTATAAATCAATAACTAAGAGACAAGTGAAAATGTTTTAAGTGATTAAAATTAACAGCACACATCTAAATACACATGGATCAAAGAAGGAATCACAATTGATATAAAAATACTTGTGGCATATGAAAAAAGAAATGTACCACATTCAAATTTGTGAGATAAAGCTAGAACAAAAAAATTATAAATGTAAATGCTTACGTTATATGTACTTGAGAAAGAAGGCTGTAAAAACTACAATATAAGTATTAACTTACAGAAATTAGAAGAGAATAATAAAGTGAAGCCAAAGAAAATAGAAAGAGAGAAATAATCAGAGTAAAAACAGATACTAATGAAATGGAAATCAAATATACAACAAAGTTGTTATTTTAAAAGACATACTGATAAATCTAATTGATAATCTACTAATATTAATAAAGTTCAGTCAAGACAGATGAATTTAAAAAGAGAACAGTAACTAATGACTAATATTAGAAATAAAAAGGAAATTCTTCTCCAATTTATTCTTCAGACATAAAAAATAAGACTATATTATGAAAAATCTTATGCCAAATAAGTTTGAAAAGTAAATGGAATAAATTCCTAGACAGATACGACTTATCAAAAATGACATTAGGAGACATAGAAAATTTAAATGTTCCTCTGTCTATTCAACCTATAATGAAAGCATGTCTTCAAGAAAAATGTTTGGCCCTGGTAACTTAATTGATTAATTCATCCAAAAATCCAAAGGATGAAAAAAGCAAAAACCAAAACCAAAAACAAAGCCATTGTGATAATTTAACTTCAAAATATTCCAGAACATAGAGGAAAAGGGAATCATTATTAGCTTATGTTGTAGAGTCAGAAATAACCTTGTCCCAATATCTGAGAAGAAAACATTATAAGGAGAGGAAAATGAGAGGCCAGTCTCTCTGGCTAACACGGATGAAAATTTTTTTAATGCGGTCATAAAGCCAATACAACAATACATCAAAAGGATAAAATGCCACAACCATCTGGAGATTTCTCAAAGAATGCAAGGTTGGCTTTAACATTTGAAAAAAATCAATCAATGTTATAAAATAAGAACTCCTCAACATATATCGTTGGGTAAAAGTATAAGATATAAGACTACGTATATAAGAATCTCATTTTTTTTGGATCAAAAACATAACTAGAATGACATTTTGAAAAGTGCTAATGGTAAATATTTTGGCCTCATGACATAGTGAATTTTAATTTTATTTTCAATTTAGATATTTTCCCCTTAATTTAAAATAATGAATTAAGATAAATTTATTTTAAAAAATAGTTGTAGCATGTTAGAGTGAAAATAGAATTGCTCCAGCTTGCTGGGATCTTTCACTTCTGAGTAACATTATATCTAGAATCTGGATATCTCCCCTTCTTTGCCTTTTTATCTATGCCTTTTATTATTTTGATATTCCTCAGTCCCTGTCACCCACAGCCTTGTATGAAGGATACAATAAGTTCTTCTAATAGAAAATATTTCAGGAAGGTTAAGAAATTAGGTGTTAGAACAATTAATAGGGCTCTTGAAGTACCTCAAGACATATGTGTGTTGCCCCGGCTTATAACAAAATACAGTCTAGAGCAATTAGAATAATATAGGGCTGAGAGTACACTTGGTACTAGATAGATCTGGGTTTGTTTTTTTCTTACTATACTTCCTTGGTTTGCTTATGTAACTCCCGTAAGCACAAATTTCCTTATTTTCATGAAGAAGAAAGGAAAACATACCACATAGGGATGTTGTGTGTATTATAATAAATACATCACATGCTTATTAATATTATTACTAAAAGGGGAAATTCTAGAGATAAGAAATCGCACTTGACATTTTAAGAATTCAGTAAAGAGCAGCAAATAGCCATTGAAACAGATGGAAACCTGTATATGGCTATCAACTATAATATTATTGTAATCAGCTTTGCACATAGGAACATAAAAGACGAGAGATACCTGCTTTCCAAAGCACTAAAATTACTACCAAGGAAAGAGGAGCAGAACAGATTCTCAAGTACGTGGTGGTAACCTTAAGATGTTTTTTCTAACCTCTGAATACTGTCCCTTAATACCATTTACTGAGACCCCAGACAATCCTTTTCCTTTAGACACCATCCATGGATAACCTTGAGAGCCTCTTATCTCTGTCACATTTTCGTCTTTCCTTATCTTCTCTTTTAAGGGTTGAATGGAATCAATAAGACAGTGTCACTTTCTAATAAGATGGACGCAAATCAAAGAAAAGGAAAAGGGTGACTTCGGTATTCAATTGACTGGCCTGTTACTTGTAGCAGAATTTCACAATGCAGGAGCTATCAATACCAATTCACAGGTAACACAACATCAAAGGCTTTGTCTGTGATGTCAAGCAGGGTTTACTTGACTGCTTCTTGATGGCATAGGCATGTTTTCATCCAAATAAAGAAAGAAAAAAATCCTCAGTTCTTTCTGCATAAATAAGATAATGAGACAAAGCATAATTCTAAAGAGAAAATGTGAACGTTGGAAGAGCCAACTATCTGATCTAGTTATTATGCTATGACGCCAAAGGATTTTTTAATTTCCACTGAAAATGTTCCTGCCCATTAATGTTAATTGCCAATAATTTTCAGACCCTGCCAGCTGTAGAACAGCTTTTCAGGCATATAAATTCAATAAATATGGTACGAGTGGAACTAATAAGTGGTAAGGTTGAGACCTAAAACCCCAGAGGAAAATAAGGCAAATGTGAGTTGGGTTTTTATTGTGTCCTTAATTGAACCTCACTCCATCTGCCTGCCACATATATGCCACACACAAAAGCTGTTCTCATCCATTCTCAAAGAAGGTTTCTATAGTGTGACAATGACTACCCTCCACCATACTGGGAAATAAGGGGTTTGGAACACTTATCTCCTTTTGTAATCTTTAGCTGTTTACACATAAAACACCCTTTACTAGTGGGAGCTCTCTAAAATTGTGAGGCACAGTGGATAAAAGCACAGTCTTTGACGAAGATTGCAGTCTGGCTTTGCCGCCTTTTAGCTGCAAAAACAGATTCAGGTTGTGTGGGACCAAAAGCTTGTACAATTTACGGGCCCACTCTAAGAAGAAAGAACACTAGGTTACTAATACAAAATATGGAACAAGAATGAATGTGTATATAGAATGATAAAAATAGACACAAATTACAAGTTTTTAAAAAGACAACATATAGTAATGTATGCAATACAAAGTCTTCCCCTACCCATGGCTTTAGCAGGTGTCTGTGGAAATGGGGGGCTTTACTCTCTTTAAGGTAAACTCTCCTCTAAGTAGTGACAGGTAATTTAATACACAGATTCTCAATTAAGTGTTTGTACCTCAAAAGGTTGTAAGAAATAAATTAAAAAAGAATATATTTAGAAATTGTCCTGGGCAGGGCCTGTAGGTGTTCAAAAAGTTTCAGGTATTGATATTAGAGGTTGAGTATTCCTTATCTAAAATGCTTGGAGCCAGAAGTGTTTTGAATTTCAGAAATTGTTGGATTTTGGAAAACTTTCATACAAATGGTAAGATATCTTGGTGGTAGAACCTATGTCTAAACATGAAATACATTTATATTTCATATACACCTCATACACATAGTCGGAAGGTAATTTAAAACAACATTTTGAATAATTTTTTTCCATAAAATTATATTTGTGTACACTGACCCATCAGAAGGCACAAGTGTTAAATGTGGAATTTATTTTCTTGTGACATTATGTCAACGTGCAAAATGTTTTGGATTTTGGAGCATTTTGGATTAAGGATGCTCGGCCTGCATTATAATTTACCTTGTTGTTGCCTTGTACTCAGTTATTTTGTTTTAGTGCCTATTACAGTGATGAATATTGGAGACCACCACCATTTTATTTAATACAATGTTAGTATGAATTTATTATCAGAATAAATTATATTATCTTAATCAAATAATATACAGTATAATTGTTCAGTGATGATAAAACTGTTTTTTGATTCCTTAAGAAGTTATGCTAATATATAGTATACATTTTGTTTAAAATGTATTTATATATACTATAAAACACATCTAAAAGCATATAAAGACTTTTTAAAATATGAAGGCTGACATTCCATTTTATAGCAGCAATCAGATCATAATTTAGCTAAAGGAGACATTAAAGCATTTGAAATTTTATTACGATTACTGCATTTAAAATATTTTCCTGATGTAATGCGAACATATTAAAGTAAGTCAAAAAAACTAAAATGTTTACTCTCATCTGGTGAAATCTGAATAGCAAGCACTATTTTAGTTTTTTTAAAACAGATCTTACAACAAGTACTAATTGTGTTAGTTTGTTAGGTTAATTCACTGAACGTTGAAGGTAAAACATCCTTAGCTTTGTTCACAATTCTTTTTATTTTATTTCAATAGTTTTGGGGATACAGGTGGTTTTTGATTACATGAATAAGTTCTTTAGTGGTGGTGATTTCTGACATTTAATGCTTTTCCATGTGAGTGGTATACACTAGACCCAATATGTAGTCTTTTATCCCTTAGCCCTCTCCCAAACTTCCCCCCAGAGTCCCCAAAGTCCATTACATCACTCTTAAGCCTTTGCATCCTAGCTTAGCTCCTATTTATAAGTGAGAACATGTGATATTTGGATTTGCATTCACTTGTCTACAACCATACCACTTCTTGTCTGTTTACAATTCTTTTAGATTTTCTTGTGAAATCAGTATTGTCTCAACCTACAACACAGACATTTGTACTTTTTTATAAACTCCCCCTTTATTTCATAGTCATTTTAAATCACATACTCTTTTCTAGCAAAAATTTAGCCTTGAAATTCCTGTGATTATAATATATATTAAATTACCATTAAAAAGTACAGCAAGGTAAAAAAAAGAAAAACATCTGTGCTCTGCAAAGCAATTACAGTGCTTCTAGACTATGGCCACATTAGAATAAATAGATTTCTGATAAAGGAGAGGTTCTTTCTGATCCCACAGTTTAAATGCCAATACATGCTAATGTCTAGAAAAATATTTTTTTATTAATAATGGATCTATACATAAATGTAAGAAATTGAGTTACATATGATTATTATGATTCTTTCAGAATGCCCTGTAAAAGTTGTATAAAGAAACCTCAAAAAAAAAAATTGGAAAAGAATTGCTCAACTGCCTTATTAAAAGGATTTAGAAAAAAGTTTTCAAGTAATGAATGTATATGAATTAGCATAAAACAACATGCACAGGAACATTAATAATAACAGATAAGAAAAGGCTTTAGAGACCACTGAACTCAACACATCATTTTGTGTACACATGACCCAGAGCGCTGACGGGGTATTTCCAAGGTTAGGCTATGAGTCCTGATAACGAACTGTGCCAAGAAGTATCTTTTTAAGCCTAGTACAATGCTCTTTTTACTCTGGATGTGAAATCTATTATTTTTTTCCTCAAAAGAAATGGAAGGCCAGGCATGATGGCTCACAGCTATAATTGGGAGGCTGAGGAGGGTGGATCCCCTGAGATCAGGAGTTCAAGACCTGCCTGGCCAATGTGGTGAAACCCTGTCTCTACTAAAAATACAAAAAACTAGCTGGATCTAGTTTTGGTACCCTGTAATCCCATCTACTTGGGAGGCTGAGGCAGGAGAATCGCTTGAATCAGGGAGGCAGAGGTTGCAGTGAGCCAAGATTGCACCATTGTACTCTAGCCTGGGCAACTGGAGTGAAACTCCATCTCAAAAAAAAAAAAAAGACAAAAAAAAAAGAGAGAGAAAGTAATGGAAGCATTATGTTTTTTAAGCTTTATGATAAATCAGCACAATTAAGCAAAAATAAACGAATCGAACAAACAGTGAACATGCATAAGAAACAACTAGGGGTAAATGGGCCTGACCTAGAAAGACTTATAATTTTTGGTGACAATAAATGTAAGTCCTAAAATAGAAGTATGAATGAAGAATGGTGGGAGCACAGAATAAATCTAGCGTAATCCAGTTTTCTGTCCTGAAAACTGTGAAGTTATTTCATTAAGAACAACTGATTCCTTTAAAGTCAAAGAATGAGGCTGGGCGTTATTAGTTATATATATGGTGTAGATATGTAGTCTTTCCCCACTCTACTGAATTCTCTATCTAATTAACCCAAGACTGGAATCAGTTTCAAAACAGCAGACTGGAATCGTGTTTCTAGTTGAGTGTGCTGTTGTTGGCTATCACACGGCATGGCTCTCAGCATTTCTGCCTATAGAGTCAGTTTCTCAGTTCAAACTATTTATTACTTAGTATGTTTATTTTTCTAACCCACATACCACTATATATATATAGATAGATAGATAGATAGATAGATAGATAGAGAGAGAGAGAGAGAGAGAGAGAGGGTCTCTGCTATAGAAATGCCCAAGGAATGTGAAAGAGCAGAATAAAAATATGAATTCATTCATTTATAAAGGAAATCATTATTTCTGCAGGTAATATCACAGAAAACTCACCTCACCAGAGGAGAGAAAAAGATCTTTATCTCTAGCCACTCCCAACAGGAAATATTTCTTATTGTGATATACATCAATATTTAAATCATTAATTATATATATATAAATATATATATAATGGATCATATATGGATCCATTGATATCATATACATATATATGTATATATATATAATGGATCATATATATACATATATATAATTATATATACATATATAATGGATCATTCTTCCATTATATGTGTATATATATATATATTATGTGTATATATATATGTGTATGTGTATATAGATACACATATACATATATACACACACACATATATATATATAATTTTTTTTCTTGTATTACACCATATGCTAGAGAAACAAAGAATAAGATGCTTGGCCTGTTTTTTGAGTAACTCACCAACTGGTGTAAGAGCTTTTCCAGATACTTTGCAGGATGAAGATAGCAATTATTTAAGAGAGTATAAAGAGTGTAGAGAACTCCAATAAAGGAATAACCATTGTTTGGGGAATTAGAGAAAACCCAGACCACTATAGTTTTTGCTTGTGGTTTCCTTGTAAATTTTTAAATGTTTCATTGGTTTTCAAAAACATCAAATTTTTGCTTTAAAATGTTATATCTGGAGATTGTATTAATTTAAATTATTAAGTTAATTAATTTATATAAATTACTGAGTCATAACCAGAATCTAATTATCTTGTTTCAAAGATGCAATATTTCTAAATTTATTTCTTGTCAATATAGTTCCACAGACATTAGGAAAAAGACATGGTCCCTTCCTACATATATAATCCTTCCTCTAAGAGTAAACAGTATCCTAACAATTTCATCTTGGACTTCCAGAGATTTGTCGCCTCACTGAAGCCATATGAACCATTTTTATCCCTAATAAAACCCTCACAAAGTTTTCATGTCTAAGTACCACTGCATTTATGTGTGTGTGTGTGTGTGTGTGTGTTTATGTGCATGCTTGTGCTTATAAATATGTGCATGCTATAAATGAAAATATAAGTTACAATGTGTGACATTCAACAGGTATGCAAAAAAAAAAAAAAATCAGAAGAAAGGACCCTAAACAAAGCAAATAGCACAAAGACAGGCGAAAAGCAGATCTTTGGATTAATATACAGCTGAAGAGTTCAATTTGGCTATGATGGAGGGATAGAGAGTGGGATATAAGAGTGGAAACCTAATTTTACACCAGATTCTGGAGAGCCTGGAAGGCTGGGGTAGGGAGTTTAACCTTTAGGTTCTATGGAGTAGTCAACGGAGATCCTTTACACAGAGGAATCTTCCACGTTCGGGCAAAGGCCAAACAAAGGTTTAAGGGCCTGAGGCTGCATAATGGAAGAATGATCCAGGCCTTTGGCATCTCAAAAGCTGGTTGGAGCCTGAGTTCTGAATTTTCATATACATAAAGCAGTAGAATATTTGTATTCAAGAGTTTGTCTTAGGGCTCAGCTATGCAGCTAAATAAACTGATAAGCAAATGTAACCCAATGTTAATGAGTAATAATAAATTGATATTTCACTCTGTCTGCTACTGTATTAACTTAGCCCTGCTGGAAACAAACAGACTTTAACAAATACATGATGGCTAATGTGCACATTTCCAGAATTCTGATGGTTTAATAAAGTGATCCATTGGGATCACAGCACTGTAGATGGTATTAACTTATTCTGCATAAGCACATATTTCAAAGTCTTTACTATAAATCTACTCAAAGATATTTCACCCCATTTTTTGAGGATGCTTCCAGAGCATATTAATCTAGTAAAAATACAGGTTTCAATGCTGAAATTACCCCCAAATATTTCTGCCTCTTTACTGATATGACGTTAAGCTAACACCTTTGGCTAAATGCTTACATTTTCTTGACAGATCAGCAACCAGCAAAGCAACTGCTTTTGAATGTCAAGTCTCCTTGATTTCTGTAAAGAAATGCTATTTTCCATAAGATTTTACAAGTTTCCTGGTATTTCAAGTTTGATGAGAAGTTTTATTGTGAGCAGTTCTGGAGGCTAATAGCAGATAATGAAGAGCTCTCCTGTCACGTCCACGGAATACCTGAAGGCTACAAGAGAACACTAATAGACCTTCAAGGGTAAACAGTGGAAATGGAAAGTAGAAAATGCTTTTAGTTGCTTTTCTGATGCTCCCAGCACTAGTGAAATCAATCTTCAAAGTGAGACAGAAACCTAATGGCCAGCTCCTTTGATAGCTTCTGGTTGTGCCTCCGGCTCTGCGTGGTTTTGTTTTTTAAAACATTACAAACTCCTAGAATAAAAACGTTTATTTTTCAGTCCCAGGCGCAATTCAGGACTATAAATTGTTTATTAGTAATAATGAAACACCTCATTATTTAAATGACAGGCATAGCAGTTAAATGATTTTATAGGTACGTATATTTTGAACTCTGTAAGATATTCCTCTTGCTGAGAAATATTGTGTTGATCTGGCCTTGTGTTCGTTTATTATTCATTGTAATTTGCAGTTTGCGGAATTGTGAAAACCATTTAGAGTTTTATACCCCCTTTAAAAGATGGTTACATAAAATCATCTTTGTTGTTATTTTTATTTTCTAATTTGAGATGTTAGCTTTATTTATAGGTAGATAGCTAAAAGATATAAAACGTAATGTATTAAAAACATATACAGAAGGTTCAATTAAGAACATATTTCAGGTTATCATGAAATCTTTCTAGAGCAATGAAACACAATATATACATTTCCTCTTTCAAATGGAAACACGTAATCCAAACTAGGATGATTAAACTTTTCCACAGCAATTTATATTTTTTCATTCTGTGATTATCTAATTAGTAGATTTCCAAAGGAAATACGTGCGTTTAAAATAAATAATATATTGAGATCCTGATAATGAAGTAATATTAAGAAATAACATTTATTTTTTTGCTCTTTTTGCTCTCAGCTTCTTTTTTCATTTCTCTTACTTTTTAAAATAAAATACTGCCAACTATTATGAACGGCATTCAGTACAATTTGGGATAATTTAAATATTAACTTTTATAAACTTACTGTTGTTACAAGCTGATAAAATATTGCAAAACTTCTGGCACAGTTGACATCACAACTCTGAAGTTTCGCTCATTTCCTGGCTCTGTGCATTTCTAATTAGATAATCACCGCTCTCACTCCATTCTTTCAGATATTCTATCAGAGAAGCATTAACCTCCTTATACATTTTTTTTTTCTGACTCAGACTGTAATTTCTCATTTTACTTTTTGCTTAATATATTATTTCTGTTTTTATTGTTTGCTATCGAAGAATAGTTTGTACAATTACTGCTATTTAAAATTGACTGCATTAAAAAATTGGCTAATTTGATATCTAGTCATTAAAATATACCTTTCACTCTATTATCAAAAGCATCTCAGTGGATTATGTTCTATAATAGACTAATATAAAGATGTTAATCTTATAGTTATTATTCATTCTATGATTCTTGCATTTTAAACATGTTTCGCATAGTTATGTTGGTGGTATATTGTGTGACATTTAACAGCCCATAAATGTCAAATCTTTATTATCAATATAATGCAATCATCTTTATCTTACTTTTAAATTTTGCCTAGAATTTTAATCTGATTTCATAGTATCACACATTTACTTTTTTGGAGCATTTAAGTCACTTAATAAAAAAAGTTCTTATATGCATCACAGTGCTTTATGTGGTCAGGCTGGAACCGAACGCATAAGGAAATATGTGGACTCTAGCTTTTACAGAAGCAAATTAGTTAATCATTTTTTTCAAAAGTCTACTTCCATGTTTATCTCATTTTGAAATGAGCCAACAGAGACATTTGACAATTTCTCTTGATCAAGAAACAGTCTGAAATAATTTTAATCAGCTTCAGCTGAAGTAAAATTATGATTAAATTCTGTTTCGTGACGAATTAAGTATTTAACATAAGGTTTCTGGGGGCAAGATGGCCAACTGGAAGCAACGATATTTTGGTGCCTCTTCCACAGAGGCACCAAAACATTGAGAAAATCTTTGCATTTCAAACAGATCATTTGAGAGAAAACACAGAGGACAAAGAGTTAGATGACACAGACACAATGGTTGAAGGAAGAAGCGTGGCAGCCTGCTTGGAGTCACTGCACACCTGGACTGGCCCCTGCACCCAGACTGGACATAAGGAAGAGGTGAGTGAAAGAACTCCAGGGCACCACATTGCTGTTATGGACCCCTGAGATGCTAGCTACAGGAGTTCCCATCACCCTATAGACATTTAGACTGGCAGGGAGAGACACCTGGAGAACAAGCAGAGGTATGGTTTGAACCCTCATGGACTCCACGGCTTCTCTGTGCTGTGCCATTGTAGCAAAATGCAACCACAGGTACCCTTCTTCCAAGGCTCTCCATCTTGCACAGAGCGGTTGCAGCTCCTGCTGTCTGCCAGGCTTGGAAATGGCAGGGACTGGACATGTTCTTGTGCCCAGGACAGGCCCCACCACCATTGCCATGGGACCAAGGTGCAGCTGATCCACACACCCCTTGTGTCCAGGCCCCTCCTAAGACTGCCTGCCTGGCTACTCCTGCAATAGGATGCCCACAGCACAGCGTCCACAGCCCCACACAGAAGAAGGCAGTGAAGGTTCTCATGCTGGCATGGGAGCAGGGTGCTCCTCCCTTCACAAAACTGGACTGGGAAGGGCATGGCTTGATAGTCAAGTTGTTTCCCTCAGGAGTCTCACTCTTGGAACACCTGGAATAGCTCAGCAATCTGAGTGCAGGCTTGGGAAAAGCCTAGCCAGTCCCGCCTGCTGCCGGGATGGGCCTTGGAAAGCGATGCACCAGGTCAGGGGAGCATGAGCTGAGCAGCCCCCATGGCCATCTGCTAGGCTGAAAACCCCAGGCTGCAGGAGTCATACTGGTCGCACACATGTGGCCACTGCCCTGTCCAGGGATCTTCCACCTCTGAGCCACTGCATCACCAGACCACCTGCAGGCATACCCAACCCAAAATGACTCTACAAGCACCAGACACTGGCAGATCACTCAGGAGTTGCAGGTCCCCTGGTGTTCTAATTCTGAGGTAGGGGAGAGTGAGGCCCTAAGGTAGGGTAGAGCGAAGCCCACTAAAACTCCCCCAGGACAAAGGAAACATGAGTGCACCTCTAGTCACTGAAGTGGGCACCACCAAAGCTCAGGAATGGATTTGGAAAGGGAGTTATCTCTCACCCTCTGCCTCCTCTACCCAGTGCAATGTCATGGATAGGGAGCAGCTCTTCTATCTGGGGTCAAGTAAGCTGCACTGGAAGTGGCCACTTCTCACAGTTCTCCAGATACTCCACCCTGGCTGAAGATGAGCACGAGCTGGGGGAGGGCACTTTTCACCCTTCTCTGTAGCCTCAGAGGGGGAACACAGCAGTGTCTATCTGCTGGCTCTTAGTCTCAAGTGCCACCTACTGGACTTCATCCTCAGTTACACCACACAACAAAAACATTGCTGCATAAAGCACAAACTGAAACTCTCCGAAGAAGCCTCTCTGCAACAAAGGAACCTGTACAGAGCCTGAGCCCGCGGAAAGTACCAAGACATAAAGCCAACGGATTCAACACAACATATACCATAGTCACACTCACAAGGGAGACAAGAATAAAAAATCAAATCCCCATCCAAGTAATGACAAATTCAAAAAAAGAAGAAGCACCAGCTCTCTCAGATGAGAAGGAATCAGTGCAGGAAATCGAGATATAAAGAAAATCCAGAGTGTGTGGATTTCTTTTATATCTCGATTTAATCACCTCCAAAGGATTGCACTAGCTCCTTAGCAATGGACCCAAACCAGACTGAAATGTCTGAAGTAACAGATATAGAATTGAGAATATGGATAAAAAGGAAACTCAATGAGATTCAAAAGAAAGTTGAAACCTAATCCAGTGAAGCCATAAAACGTACCCACAATTTGAAAGATGACATAGCTGTGTAAAGAAAGAACCAAATTCCTGGGCAAGATGTCCCAGTAGGAACAACTCCGGTCTATAGCTCCCAGCTAGAACACTGCCGCTGATTTCTGCATTTCCAACTGAGGAGACCGGTTCATCTCATTGGGACTGGTGAGACAGTGAGTGCAGTCCACAGCGGGCAAGCAGAAGCAGGTAGGGCATCACCTCACCCCGGAAGCGCAAGGGGTTGGGGAACTCCCTCCCCTAGCCAAGGAAGCCATGAGGGATCCTGCTGTGAGGGACAGTGCTATCCAACCCAGATACTATGCTTTTCCCACTATCTTCACAACCCACAGACCAGGAGATTCCCTCAGTGCCTACAACACAAGGGCCCTGGGTTTCAAGCACAAAACTGAGCAGCCAGTTGGGCAGACACCAAGCTAGCTGCAGGAGTTTTTTCATACCCCAATGATACCTGGAACCCCAGCAAGACAGAACCATTCAATCCCCCGTAAAGGGGGCTGAAGCCAGGAAGCCAAGCAGTCTTGCTCAGTGGATCCCACCCCCATGGAGCCCAGCAGGCTAAGACCCACTGGTTTGAAATTCTTGCTGCCAGCACAGCAGTCTGAAGGAAACCTGGTACACTCGAGCTTGGCGGAGAGAGGGGCGTTCACCATTACTGAGGCTTGAATAAGCAGTTTTCTCCTCACAGTAAAAAAAGCCACTGGGAAGTTTAGACTGGGTGGAGCCCACCTCAGCACTGCAAAGCCACTATAGCCAGACTGCCTCTCTATATTCCTCCTCTCTGGGCAAGGCATTTCTGAAAGAAAGGCTGCAGCCCTTGTAAGGGGCTTATAGATAAAAATCCCATCTCTCTGTGACAGAGCACCTGGGGGAAGGGGCAGCTGTGGGCACAGCTTCAATAGACTTAAACGTCCCTGTCTGCTGGCTTGGAAGAGAGCAGAGGATCTCCCAGCACAGCAGTGGAGCCCTGCTAAGGGACAGACTGCCTTCTCAAGTGGGTCCCTGACCACTGAGCCTCCTGACGGGGAGACACCTCTCAGCAGGGGTTGACAGACACCTCATACAGGAGAGCTCCAACTGCTACCTGGCAGGTGCCCCTCTGGGACAAAGCTTCCAGAGGAAAGAGCAGGCAGCAATCTTTGCTGTTCTGCAGCCTCTGCTGGTGACACCCAGGCAAACAGGGTCTGGAGTAGACCTCCAGCAAACTCCAGCAGACCTGCAGAAGAGGGGCCAAAATGTTAGAAGGAAAACTAACAAACAGAAAGCAATAGCATCAATACCAAAAACAGAATGATCAAGCAAAAACTCCACATGAAGATCACCAACATCAAAGACCAAAGGTAGATAAATCCACTAAGATGAGGAAAAACAGCACAAAAAGTCTGAAAATTCCAAAAACCAGAATGCCTTTTCTCCAAAGGATCACAGCTTCTTGCAAGAAAGGGAACAAAACTGGACGGAGAATGAGTTTGATGAATTGACAGAAGCAGGCTTCAGAAGGTGGGTAATAACAAACTCCTCTGAGCTAAAGGAGCATGTTCTAACCCAATGCAAGGAAGATAAGAACCTTGATAAAAGGATAGAGAAATTGCTAACTAAAATAACCAGTTTAGAGAAGAACATAAATGACCTGATGAAGCTGAGAAACAGCAGGAGAACTCTGTAAAGAATACACAAGTATCAATAGCCAAATTTATCAAGCAGAAGAAAGGATATCAGAGACTGAAGATCAACTTAATGAAATAAAGTGTGAAGATAAGATTAGAGAAAGAAAAACAAAAAGGAACAAACAAATCCTCCAAGAAATACGGGACTATGTGAAAAAATCAAACCTACATTTCATTGGTGTACATTAAAGTGATGGAGAAAATGGAACCAAGTTGAAAAATACACTTCAGGATATTATCCAGGAGAATTTCTTCAACCTAGAAAGACAGGACAACATTCAAATTCAGGAAATACAGAGAGCACCACAAAGATACTCCTTGAGAAGAGCAACCCCAAGACACATAATTGTCAGATTCACCAAGGTTGAAATGAAGGAAAAAAGGTTAAGAGTAGCCAGAGAGAAAGATTGGGTTAACCACAAAGGGAAGGCCATTAGACTAACAGCATATCTTTCTGCAGAAATCCTACAAGCCAAAGAGAGTGGGGGCCATATTCAACATTCTTAAAGAAAAGAATTTTCATCCCAGAATTTCCTATCCAGCCAACCTAAGCTTTATAAGTGAAGGAGATATAAAATCCTTTACAGACAAGCAAATGCTGAGGAATTTTGTCACCACCAGGCCTGCCTTACAAGACCTTCTGAAGGAAACAATAAATATGGAAAGGAAAAACCGGTACCAGCCACTGCAAAAACAAACCAAAATGTAAAGACCATCAACACTATGAAGAAATTGCATCAACTAATGGGCAAAATAACCAGCTAGCATTATAACGACAGAATCAAATTTACACATAATATTAACGTTAAATGTAAATGGGCTAAATGCCCCAATTAAAAGACACAGACAGGCAAATTGGGTAAAGAGTAAAGACCCATTGGTGTGCTGTGCTCAGGAGACCCATCATTTTATGTGCAAAGACACACATAAGCTCAAAATACAGGGATGGAGGAAGATTTGCCAAGCAAATGGAAAGGAAAAAAAAAAGTAGGTGTTGCAACCCTAGTCTTTGAGAAAACAGACTTTAAACCAACAAAGATTAAAAGAGACAAAGAAAGGCATTACATAATGGTAAAAAGATCAATGCAACAAGAAGAGCTAACTATCCTAAATATATATGCACCCAATTCAGGAGCACCCAGATTCATAAAGCAAGTTCTTAGAGACCTACAAAGAGACTTAGACTCCCACACAATAAAAGGGTGAGACTTTAAAACCCCGCTGTCAATATTAGCCAGATCAACAAGACAGAAAATTAACAAGGATATTCAGGACTTGAACTCAGCTCTGGACCAAGCAGAACTAATAGACATCTACAGAACTCTCCACCCCAAATCAACAGAATGTACATTCTTCTCAGCATCACATAGCACTTATTATAAAATCAACCACATATTTGGAAGTAAAACACACCTCAGCAAATGCAAAACAACAAAAATCATAACATAGCAAACAGTTTCTCAGACCACAGTGCAACCAAATGAGAACTCAGGATTAAGAAACTCACTCAAAACTGCACAACTACATGGAAACTGAACAACCTGCTCCTGAATAACTACTGGGTAAATAATGAAATTAAGGCAGAAATAAATAAGTTCTTTGAAACCAGTGAGAACAAAGATACAATGTACCAGAATCTCTGGCACACAGCTAAAGCAATGTTTAGAAAGAAATTTGTAGCACTAAATGCCCACAGGAGAAAGCAGGAAAGACCTAAAATTGATACCTGAACATCACAATTAAAAGAACTAGAGAAGCAAGAGCAAACAAATTCAAAAGCCAGCAGAAGACAAGAAATAACGAAGATCAGAGCAGAACTAAAAGAGATAGAGACATGGAAAACCCTTCAAAAAAATCAATGAATTCAGGAGCTGGTTTTTTGAAAAGATTAACAAAATGGATAGACAACTAGCCAGACTAATAAAGAAGAAAAGAGAGAAGAGTCAAACAGATACAATAAAAAATGATAAAGGGGATATCAGCACTGATCCCATAGAAGTATAAACTGTCATCAGAGACTACTATAAACACCTTTATGCAAATAAACTAGAAAATCTACAGGAAATGGATAAATTCCTGGACACATACACCCTTCCAAAACTAAACCAGGAAGATGTCAAATCCTTGAATAGACCAATAACAAGTTCTGAAATTGAGGCAGTAATTAATAGCCTACCAATCAAAAGAAGCCCAGGACCAGACAGATTCACAGTCAAATTCTACCAGAGGTACAAAGAGGAGCTGGTACCCTTCCTTTTAAAACTATTCCAAGCAACAGAAAAAGAAAGACTCTCCCCTAACTCTTTTCAATGAGGCCAGCATCATCCTGATACTAAAACCTGGCAGACACAACAACAACAAAAAAGAAAATTTCAAGCCAATATCCCTGATGAACATCTATGCAAAACTCCCCAATAAAATAGTGGCAAACTGAATCCAGCAGCACATGTAAAAGCTTATCCATCACGATCAAGTCAGCTTCATCCCTGGGATGCAAGGCTTGTTCAACATACACAAGACAATAAATGTATCACATAAACAGAACCAATGTCAAAAACCACATGATTATCTCAATAGATGCAGAAAAGGTCTTTGATAAAATTCAACAGGTCTTCATGCTAAAAACACTCAGTAAACTAGGTATTGATGTAACATATCTCAAAATAATAAGAGCTATTTATGACAAACCCACAGGCAATATCATACTGAATGGGCAAAAGCTGGAAGCATTCCCTTTGAAAATCATCCCCAGACAAGGATGCCCTCTCTAACCACTCCTATTTAAGATAGTATTGATAGTTCTAGCCAGGGCTATCAGGGAAGGGAAAGAAATAAAGATTATTCAAATAGGAAGAGAGGAAGTCAAATTATCTCTGTTTACAGACGACATGATTGTGTATTTAGAAAACCCCATTGTCTCAGCCCAAAATCTCCTTAAGCTGATAAGCAAATTCAACAGTCTCAGGATATAAAATCAATGTGCAAAAATCACAAGCATTCCTATACACCAATAACAGATAAACAGAGAAGCAAATCATGAGCGAGCTCCCATTCACAATTGCTACAAAGAGAATAAAATACCTAGGAATACAACTTACAAGGGATGTAAAGGAACTCTTTAAGGAGCACTACAAACCACTGCTCAAGGAAATAAGATGGGACACAAACAAATGACAAAACAGTCCATGCTCATGAATAGGAAGACTCAATATAATGAAAATGGCTATACTGCCCAAAGTAATTTATAGATTCAATGCTATCCCCATCAAGCTACCATTGACTTTCTTCATAGAATTAGAAAAAACTACTTTAAATTTTATATGGAACCAAAAAAGAGCCTGTATAGCCAAGACAATCCTAATCAAAAACAAACAAACCTCTCCAAACAAACAAACAAGAAACAAAGCTGGAGATGTCACCCTACCTGTCTTCAAACTATACTACAAAGCTACAGTAACCAAAACAGCATGGTACCAGTACCAAAATAGGTATATAGACCAATGGAACAGAACAGAGGCCTCAGAAATAATGCCACACATCTACAACCATCTGATCTTTGAAAAACCTGACAAAAAAAAGCAATGTGGAAGTGATTCCCTATTTAATAAATGGTGTTGGGAAAACTGGCTAGCCATATGCAGCAAACTGAAACTGGACCCCTTCCTTACACCTTATACAAAAACTGAAACTGAGCCCCTTCCTTATACCTTTAACTTAAGATGGATTAAAGGCTTAAACATAAGACCTAAAACCATAAAAACCCTAGAAGAAAACCTAGGCAATACCTTTCAGGATATAGGCATGGGGAAAGATTTCATGACTAAAACACAAAAAGCAATGGCAACGAAAGCCAAAGTTGACAAATGGGATCTAATTAAACCAAAGAGCTTTTGCAAGAGCAAAATAAACTATTATCAGAGTGAACAAGCAACCTATAGAATGGGAGAAATTTTTCAATCTATGCCTCTGAAAAGGGCTAATATTCAGAATCTACAAGGAACTTAAACAAATCTACAAGAAAAAAACAAACAACGTCCATCAAAAAGTGGGCAAAGGCTATGAACAGACACTTCTTAAAAGAAGACATTTATGTGGACAACAAATATATGTAAAAAAATCTCAAGGCAGCATTTTGCTATGCTCTGATTGTTGCTTAAAAGACCACATATGTTCTTATGAAGAGGCATTATGCAAGGGGAAAAAAGAACTATATATGTGTCTGTATATATCTATGTATATTTTACAAACCTGTCCTTGATATTAGTGAATACGGCAAATAAGGAAGTTGAAACCAGAATGTGTAATGAAAATTTCATAGAAATAGTAACTTTGAAAAGTAATATTATAAAATACAAGATTTAAACCTTTCCAAGTTGATCATGAAACTTTCTCCCACATTATACAGTAGATGGTTGTTTATGATGTTTACAAAACATTTTGGTGAATTTCCTCAATATTTTATAAATGTATATTTTTAAGTCCTTAAGCAACTAGCCATTGTGTAGCTTAAGGAGTCTGAAATCTGCATTAAAATCGCACTTTTAAGCCATGTGTGGTAGCATGTGCCTATAGTCCCAGCTAGTAGGGAGGTGGAGGTGGAAGGATTATAAACAGAGACTTTACTTAAGATTTTACTTTTAAAATTTATTTAAAATTATTTTTTATTAAATACTTTGTGATTGCCTATTAAGCTTTAAAAAAATCAGTGTGTTAAAAAAAAAAATCTCATCACCACTGGTCATTAGAGAAATGCAAATCAAAACCACAATGAGATACCACCTCATGCCAGTTAGAATGGGGATCATTAAAAAGTCAGGAACAACAGATGCTTGAGAGGATGTGGAGAAATAGGAATGTTTTACACTGTTGGTGGGAGTGTAAACTAGTTCAATCATTGTGGAAGACAGCATGGTGATTCCTCAACGATCTAGAACCAGAAATACCATTTGACCCAGTAATCCCATTACTGGGCATATACCCAAAGGATTATAAATCATTCTATTATAAAGACACATGGACATGTACATTGATTGCAGCACTATTCACAATAGCAAAGACTTGGAACCAACCCAAATGCCCATCAACGTTAGACTGGGTAAAGAAAATGTGGCACATATATACCATGGAATACCATACAGCTATAAGAAAGGATGAGTTCATGTCCTTTGCAGGGATGTGGACGAAGCTGGAAACATCATTCCTAGCAAACTAACACAGGAACAGAAAACCAAACACCGCATGGTCTCACTCATAAATGGGAGTTGAACAATGAGAACATATGGGCACAGGGAGGTAAACATCACACACCAGGGCAGTCAGCAGTTGGGGAGCAAGTGGAAGGATAGCAGTAGGAGAAATACCTAATGTAGATGATGGGGCGATGAATGCAGCAAACCACCATGGCACATGTATATCTAAGTAAGAAACCTGCACAGTCTGCACATGTATGCCAGAACTTAAAATTTAATTTAAAAAAAAAGAAAAAAAAGAAAGAATCATACAGAACCTATGGAAGGGAAAAATTTACTATGGAGATTTCAGAATACAGATGGAAGCTCTAACAATAAACTAAGCCAAGCAGAAGAAAGAATTTCAGCGCTCAAAGATCAGTCATTTGAATCACCTCAGTCAGAGAAAAATGACAGAATAATTTTTTTAAAAAGACCAGTTTCTGAGAACTACAGGATGATGCAAAGAGAGCAAGCCTATGACTCACTGACATTTCCAAGAGAGAAGAGAAAGTATACAATTTCAAAAACATCGTTCAGGATATAATCCATGAAAAGTTTCCCAATGTCACTAGAGAAGTTGACAAGTGAATAAAAGAAATTTAAAGTCCTGTGATTTACTAGGCAAGATAGCCATCCCCAGACTTTCCAATTTCAACATGAAAAAAATAATCTTAAAGGCAGCTAGAGAAAGGGTTCATATTTCCTAAAAGGAAATCACATCAGAATAACAGCAGACTTCTCAGCAGAAACCTTACAAGCCAGAAGAGACTGGGGCCTATTTTTAGCAATCTTAAAAAAAAGAAATTCCAACCAAGAATTTCATAACCCACCAAAGTAAGCATCATAAATATGGAGAAATAGTCTTTTCCTGACATCACTAAGGGAATTTGTCACCATTAGACCAGCCCTGTAAGAGATGCTTAAGGGAGTTCTAAACATGGAAATGAAAGAATCATACTTGCTGCCACAAAAGTACCTGTAAGTGCATAACCCGCAAACCCTATAAAGGAACTATATAATCAAGAGTACAAAGAAACTAGCCAGTAACACCACAACAAAACTAACACCTTTAATGTCAATATTAATTATGAATGTAAACAGCCTCAGTGCTCTACTTATAAGATGTAGAATGTTAAATTGTATTTTTAAAAAGTCAACTTTCTGCTATCTTTAAGAGATCTATCTCAAATGTAATGATGCCCATGGGCTCATAGTAAAGGAGTGGAGAAAGATCTATCATGGAAATGGAAAATTTAAAAAAAGCAGAGGTCTCTATTCTTGTATCAGATAAAACAGACTTAAACCAGCTGTAGTTAAACACACACACACACACACACACACACACACACAGAAACACATTACATAATGATAAAAAGGTTTAACTATCTTAAATATTTACAAGCACAACATTAGTGCACTCAGTTTTATAAAACTATTATTACTAAACCTAAGAATAGACACAGACAGTCACACAGTAATACTGGGGGACTTCAACATCTCATTGACAGCATTAGACATATCATCGAGGCAGAAAACTAACAAAGATATCCTGGTCTTAAATTTGACACTTGACCAACTGGACCTAATAGACATCTAGAGAATACTCCACTCCCAACTACAAAATATACATTTTTCTCATCTACATATAGAATATATTCTATGATCGATCACATCTTTGGTCATAAACAAGGCTCAACAAATTAAAAACAAATCGCCAAGGTGGGTGAATCACGAGGTCAGGAGTTCAACACCAGACTGGCCAAGATGGTGAAACCCCACCTCTACTAAAAATACAAAATTAGCCAGGCATGGTGTCAGGTGCCTGTAATCACAACTGCTTGGGAGGCTAAGGCTGGAGTATTGCTTGAACCCAGGGGGCAGAAGTTGCACTGAGCCAAGATCCTGCCACTGCACTCTAGACTGGGTGACAGAATGAGACTCCATCTCAAAAAGAAATAAAAAATAAAATAAATAAAAATCAAGCCAGGCCAGGCACAATGGCTCAGGCCTGTAATCCCACCACTTTGGGAGGCTGAGGCAGGCAGATCATGAGGTCAGGAGATCAAGACCATCCTAGCTAACATAGTAAAACCCCATTTCTAGTAAAAATACAAAAAAATTAGCCGAGTGTGGTGGCACACACCTGTAATCCCAGCTACTCAGGAGGCTAAGGCAGGAGAATCACTTGAACCTGGGAGGCGGAGGTTGCAGTGAGCCGAGATTGTACCACTACACTCCAGCCTGGGTGACAGAGCAAGACTCTGTCAAAAAAAAAAAAAAAAAAAAAAAAAAAAAAAAAAAAAAAAAAAAAATAAAGACAAAAAAAAAAAAAAAAAAAAAAAAAAATAAAAAAAAAAAAAAAAAAAAAAAAAAAAAAAAAAAAAAAAAAAAAAAAAAAAAAAAAAAAAAAAAAGAAA
>CAUYLG010058593.1:0-16386 GCA_963573385.1 Cacajao melanocephalus
TATGCAGCCAACAAACATATGAAAAAATGCTCATCATCAACTGGTCATTAGAGAAATGCAAATCAAAACCACATTGAGATACCATCTCACGCCAGTTAGAATGGTGATCATTAAAAAATCAGGAGACAACAGATGCTGGAGAGGATGCGGAGAAATAAGAACGCTTTTACACTGTTGTTGGGAGTATAAATTAATTCAACCACTGTGGAAGACAGTGTGGCGACTCCTCAAGGATCTAGAAATAGAAATACCATTTGACCCACCAATCTCCTTACTGGGTATATAACCAAAGGATTATAATTCTCCCATTATAAAGACACATGCAGATATATGTTTATTGCAGCACTGTTTACATTAGCAAAGACTTGGAATCAACCCAAATGCCCATCAATGATAGACTGGATAAAGAAAATGCAGCACATATACACCATGGAATACTATGCAGCAATAAAAAAGGATGAGTTCATGTCCTTTGCAGGGACATGGATGGAAACAGAAACCATCATTCTCAGCAAACTGACACAAGATCAGAAAACCAAACACTGCATGTTCTCACTCATAAGTGGGTGTTGAACAATGAGAACACATGGACACAGGGAGGGGAACATCACACACCGGGGCCTGTTGAGGGGTGGGGAACTAGGGGATGGATAGCAGGGGGTGGAGTATCGGGGAGGGATAACATTAGGAGAAATACCTAATATAGGTGATGGGGGGATGGATGCAGCAAACCACCATGGCATGTGTATACCTATGTAAGAAACCTGCACGATCTGCACATGTACTCCAGAACTTAAAGCATAAAAGAAAAGAAAGAGAGAAGGTGGAAAAAGAGAGAGAGAAAAAAGAAAAAGGGCAATGAATAGAAAACAGTGTCTGTTTGTCTGTCTAAGCTAATCTGCAATGTCCAATTCAGTAGCACTACCCACAGGTGGCTTTTGAACACTTCAAATATGGCTAATACGCCTGAGGAACCAGATTTTACATTTTAATCCATTTTAATTAATTTAAATTTAACTAGTCATGGGTGGTTAGAGGCTACCATATTAGACAGTGACATCTAATAGTTCTTTTCAGAAAGGGCATCATTTTGCAACTTGTTTTTGAATCTTGCAAGGACCTATGCGGGCTAGCAGTTGCCTGCCATGTGGGTGCCCTGTGATGACCACTTATTTAGTTTGACTCTGTAAGGTGTCCAACCACGTCTGTCTTGGGTATGAATCACAGGGCTCAGCACAAAATAAATATTCATAAACGTCATGGATGAACACTCAAAAAAAAAAAAGAGGTGAGTTTACTCTTCCTTCAAGAAACTCAAATTGTTTGCAAAACCTTTAATAGAGATTAAATAGCTGATAATCAGCTTTTACCGTGTTGTTGACTCTTTCAACATTTGTCTTAGTGATCTTCTCTGAAACGATGTGTACAGATTGCAGGATTCACTTCTTCCGCGGACCACGAGAAAACTCTCCCCAGGCTTCAGTTCCTTCCAAGAAAAAAAAGGATGAGGCAGGAGCAGGTGGCTGTAATTCCGTGTCTGCATCCCCCCCACCCAAGTTGCTCTGAAATGTCACTTATCAAACAGCAGCAGGACAGTCTGCTGTCTTAATTTGCAGCCACTCTGCTTTTCTACTGCTGGCCTGAGAAACAGAGGTAGTGGGAAGTAGCTTGGACCCATTCAAAGAACATGAATAATACCAGCTTCAACATCTGCTACCTTTGGGATCTGGGGTTAATGATTCAACCTCACTGACTATATTTCTCATCTGTAAAATCAGAGTAAGAGTAGACCCCTTCATGGGGCTCAGGTTTGTGTTAAAGACAATATGAGCCTGTATATTTGGTAATTTGTCCTTCCCTTAGACCAGTGATTCTCAAAGTGTGCTTTCCAGATCACCAGCAGCAACACCTGGAAACTTGTTAGAAATGCAGATTGTCAGCCCCACCTCAGAGCCACAGAATTAGAAACGCTGCAGGAGGGCCCAACAATCTGAGTCTTTACACACACCCTTCAGTGGATTCTAATAGATCTCAAATTGGAGAACCATTTCCTGAGAGGGCTGCAGCTTTGCAACTCACACAACAAGACCTGCTTAAAGGAAACTTCCTTCCCGTGCCTCTGAGTCTTGCTCAACTCGTGGATTTTCCCATGCGACAAGTACCAGGCCCCTTTGTACTCCTTCTCTTCACTGCTGACTCCCACGCAAATTTCAGATACTTATTCAGAAGTCGCTTTTCTCCAGGAAGCGTTGCCTTCACCACTGTGGGTGGTGCCGATGTTCCTGAAGGCTCTGTATTTCCCTTCTGCATCTACCAAATGGGATAGGACTGCAGGTTTCAGTTATCTATTTCTCTAACCAAACTCTGAGATTCCAACAGGCAGGACCCATGTTAATTTCATCCCCAGTGATGAGTAGGTGATCAGTAAATGAAGCGACAGCTTCTTGGCCTCCCGACTGCCTTTCTTCAAGTCTTTCCAGACATCTCAACACAGACACTTTGGCCCTTCTCTGACCTCCGTGCTACATAGGGACTGACCTAGGGACGTGGTCTCTGATTAGTACTGACAAACCATCTCTAATAGGTATGGGATCCTCTTGATTATTTGAAACCTGTATCCCAACCCATGTTATAAATATCAGAAAAACTGAACCAATTTGTGATTTGAAATTTTTCTCTAGCATTTTTCTACTCGCATCTGGCAAATAGATGTTTGGAAAAATATGATAGGACAACACGGTGTCTAAAAGTTCAGCAAACCTTGTTATACACGGTAAAGGGAATCAGATTGTGAAGACACGCTTATATTGGGGAAAATTAAGAGAAAATTAAAAATCCCCTCTCTATATAACCAAAATGAGAGGGATGAAAATAAAGGGTGGGCCTGGCGTAGCGGCTCACGCCTATAATCCCAGCACTTTGGGAGGGTGAGGCAGTTGTGTCACCTGAGGTCAGGAGTTAAAGATCAGCCTGACCAACATGGTGAAACCCCATCTCTACTAAAAATACAACAATTAGCCAGGTGTGATGTCGCACACCTGTTATACCAGCTACTCGGGAGACTGAGACAGGAGAATCGGTTGGGCCCGGGAGGCAGAGGTTAGTGAGCTGAGATCACAGCACTGCACTCCAGCCTGGGTGACAGAGCAAGACTCTGTCTCAAAATAAAATAAAATGAAGATATATATAAGAAGATTTAACACTGGGTGAGTTCTTCAAATTAACACAAATAAAAACATTTACTGAATTTATATTAGAAGTTGGAAAACACTGAGTGGCTGAATGGCATGGAAGAAATACTGTGTACAAACTATGCACCAACTACTGTATGCTAACATCTGAGGCCTGTCCTCACGGATGGCATACGTTAGGGAAAGAATGACACATAACAAGTAATTTTAATAGGAGTTCACATCTCCACCAGCAATTATGAGCTGGTGGAGCTCTGGGAAGGCTTCCTGCAAGATGAAGAACATTCTGTAGAGGTTAACCGTGAGGACAAAGGTGGGAGAGATGTCACGCCCAGATAAGAAAGCTCTTCTTTGTAGGGTGGTCCCCAAGCATGAGCAGCTCTGTGAGGCAGTGAGAGACTGAATGAGCCCGGCAGGAGAGGTCTTTGCTCTAGAAGGGCAGATCTGGGGAGGGGGGGGCAAGTTCTCCTCTTTCCACTCACCACTCCCTGTTTATGTTGGGGAGAGATCTCCTTCCTGTTTTAGGTTTAGGCCAGGGCCTCTGAAGCTGGAGTGTCTATCAGACTCCCCAGGGGTTGGGGGTGGGGGTGTTAAAATGCAGATTGGTAGGCCCTCCGGGTAAAGGTAAAGTCTGATTCATTGTATCTGGGCTAAGGCCTGGGGGGTTTACGTTCAGCAAGTTCTCAGGCGAGGCTGCCAGCCCGGGGAACCCCACTTTGAGAGCCGCTGGCCTCACTAATCCCGGCACAGGGACATCGAGTCCCAGCTGAGAGTGTCAAAGCAGGGATAAGATTGTAAAACAGTCTAGTGCTCACCAAATCCCTGGCACAGGCCTCATGCACACTGTGAAACTGTGTCCGAACCACACAGGCCCACTCTTGCCTGCCAAAGTCGGTTATCCTACAGCAAGGCTGGGGCTGGGGGGTCCCCACCCAACACTGCAGAGTTTCACAGCCCCAAGAACTCACCTGGAGAAAGAGCGTTCCGGGCCTCGTAAAGTACATCTAGATATGTAGGTCTTGGCACCTGTTGAAAGGAATCGTGCCTGTGTTAATTATTCCACCCCAGTGAGTGACTCCAGGAGGAATCGTGGTAGCTAATTATGAAGCCTCCACGCCGGCAACCAGATTCCAGATTGGGAAGCCCTGGGTTCTAACTGTGCCATTAACTCTGATTAGGCATGCGTGGCCCTTTATTCTTGTTGCTGCTAACATCCTAATCTGAGTTTTTTCATCTTTGAAGTGGGGATGAGGTCTCTTTATTGTTTCAGGAATAGATGCACAGTTGCTGCTTATTAAATGCTAATTAGTACATGATAAGTGCAATTAGAGGGTCGGAGCTGACAGCTAAAACCCACCCAGCAGTGGAAGCTGGCCATTCCAAGCAAAACCAGTTTCCCCAGCTCCAGAGAGAATAATTGGGCAGTAAAACTAGTCTTGAAGAGCTTGTTACTGAGGCCAAGTTCCAGCTGTTAAGAGTTTACACCTTTCTTCATTTTGTATTTGCTTTATATCTTATTTTTTCCTCCTCCCCAAAGACATGGACTGGAACACCTTAACATATAGCTTGCAAGGTACACCCTGAGTCCACTTGAAGAGCAGGACGAAGCGTAGGACGCAAATGGGCTGCCTGCTTAGCTGGTGGCTGCTTTTGCTGCAGCAATAAAAACCCTAAGGTCTGGTGGTATACCTTGCTTCAACCACTCCAGGATCTCAGTTCTGAGGTCTGCAAGGTTTTCTTGCCTTTCCCTAACGGGCGTGAGAAGCCTTCTGCTGCCGAGCGTGGTGGCTCACACCTGTAACCCCAGCCAGGGTGGGAGAATCACTTGAGGCCAGGAGTTCAGGACCAGCCTGGGCAACATAGAGAGACCCTGTCTCTACAAAAAAAATTAAAAATTTAAAAAATTGTCCTGGTGTGGTGACAAGCTCCTGTAGTCCCAGCTACTGGAGAAACTGAGGTGGGAGGATCACTTGAGCCTAGGAGTTCAAGGCTGCAGTAAGCTAGGACGTTACCACTGCACTCCAGCCTGGGCAGCAGAGCTTGGCTCTAAACAAAGGGCTTCTGCCTCTCCAGGCTTAAGGGCTGCATTCCAGGCAGACAAAGGAGAAGGAATAGATGGGCTGAACCTGTCCCACTTCTTCCAAGAAAGTGTGTGTCTAACAGCACATGCCCTGTCCCGGCAGGGTTTCCTTAAACTTCACTGACAATCCTGTACCATGGCTACCCCAGCTGCAAGGAATTCTGGGAGAGTGAGCATTTCCCAGGGCAGTGGGCACCTTGCTGTTCTGGACAAAATCACAGTCTGAGCAGAGAAAGGAGAACATGAGTTTGAACTAAGCAGCTCCCCATATCCATCTAATGGCTGAGCTCGGAGGCAGTCAGCATTAGGGCGGAAAGCTCTGCAGCCCACAAGTTGCTCAGCTTGGCCACTCTAACTTCCAAGCTTCCTTGTTTGTATCATTATAGAAATAATCCACTCATACCCCTTCTGGGGACATCTGTGAGGGTTAAGTAATGTCACTTATAAAAACCCCTCCATACAGTGTCCAGCACACAGTGTGTGTTCTGCAAAGAATAGCGATTGGGGTTAGTGCTGGGAGTGACAGCCTTCCCCTGATTCCACCAGCCCTACTGGGCCCCTAAATGCTTTGCTGTGCCATTTCCAGAGCCCTACTGGAAGACCAGGAAGAGTGCCTGAAGCCTCTGTTGTTATTTGAGCACAGGCCTTCCTGCAAGCTGGACTTTGTTCATCCCTGTGGACAGCCTATCCGGAAAGCGCAGACACTGTAACCACATCGTGGTTTGACCTTTAAGCTCTGGGAGCATAAACCTTCTAGTGTCTTGTTTTTCACGGTCAGAGTCCATGCCACTGTCTCCCCACTCATATGAGTGGGCTGAGGGCCAATCTGCTCTCCCAGAACTAGGAAAGACAGAGACTAATAACTCCCAATTGATATGTAACTTGCCCTAATATTGACCCTGGCCCCGATGACTCCCAATTGATATGTAACTCGCCCTAATATTGACCCTGGTCCTGTGGTTAGTGATTCTCATCGCAGGGTAAATGATTGGACTGTTTTGACTGTTACCCCATTTGACATTTTCACAGCCCCCATCACTGTTTTGAACAACAAAATAAGACATCTTAATTAATTGAATGACACAAGAATGAGCCATGCTGTTGCTCTTTGGTGGATATGGTGGCAAAATTTGCAGTATTTCTTCTGAATCAACTAGAAGGTGTGACTACCTTCATTAAATATGATAAAAATAGAATATCCCTCTTTTTCCCATCAGAGGTGTATCTATATTAAACCATCCAAGTAAATAATACTAATGTTATGATTAATATAAACTGAATACTCAAGAAGTGCCTGGTGTGCTAAGTATGTTAGATTCGAAACAATCGTTTATTCCTAAACAGTTATGGAACTCCAAATATCTGCCAAACTCTGTATTAGGCACTGCATAAGCGGTTAAAACAACACAGTTCCTGTCCTGTGTGGGGATGCAGGAGATGATTAGGTCTAGTGACATTAGGGCTGTGAAGGGAGAATACTAATTACTGTTAGTAGTAATAACATTATTGTTGTCAAGTCTTAGCTGAGGGACTCCTCCACGCCAGGTGCTTAGGATACATTATATTTTTAATCATCATCACCACTATGACCTCTTCATGCATTAATAGATATTCTTTATCATCCCATTTTTAAAATGTGGCATCTGAAGTTTAGAGAAGTTGAGTCACCTAAGGTCACACAGCTGGTGAGAATCTAGTGGAAATGCAATCCCCTTCTGGCTGTCTATAGAGTTCACACTCTTCATGCCACAGCTGGGCTGCTAAGGGCCAAATCCTAGCTCTGCCTTTTACCTGCTTTGCAACCTTGGGCAAGTTCCTTAAGCTCTCTGGACTTAGTTTCCTAATCTATAAAACGGGTTTTATAATATTACTTACTACAGAGTAGTGATAGAGAATACATGGGTTATCATATGCGAAATGCAGGAGACGATTAACATATGTGATTCCTGTGACCTCATATGAACCCAGCAAACCCAGCACCCTCCAGTTCCACCATAAGAATACAGGGAATGGCCCTCTAGCTAAGCTGGGGAAATCGGCTTCATTGAGGCTTCAAGGGTGAATAAGAATTATCGGGGTAGGAAAAGGAGGACAGCCTCACAGGCAGAGTTTTTCTAAAGGCACAAAGTCTTAAAGGCATGAAGAGTTTAGAGGGACCCATTAACAGTTTAGAACAACTGACTGACAATTGTGTAGAAGAAATGGATACAGCAGATACCACTGACCTCTGCAAAGAAGTTTCAGCTTCTAAAGGCAGTGGGGGAATGTTAAAGAATATGAAGTAGAAAAATGACTCATCCCCCACCCCTCAAAGGAGAAATGATTCTAAATCCAACTCTGGGACATTTTTGGTTCTTAATAAATGAAAGTCTCACTCTGTTGCCCAGGCTGGAGTGCAGTGGTACAATCCCAGCCCAGTGCAGCCTGAAACTCCTGGGCTTCTGTGATCCTCCCTCCTCAGACTCCTAAGTAGCGGAGACTACAGGTGTGAACCACCACAGACTGCTAAGTTAAAAAAAAATTTTTTTGTAGACACAAGATCTTGGTATTTTGTCCAGACTGGTCTTAAACTCCCATGCTCGAGTGATCTTCCCTCCTCGGCCACCCAAAGTGCGGAGATAACAGGTGTGAGCCCCTACCCCAGCCTACTCTGGGAATTAAGTCCTGTTGTAGCCCATGCTGAAGAAATGGAAAATTCCTTCTTGTTGACAAAGGAAGCACCTTTTCCTCCTCTTTCTCTTCTGCTTTTCCCTGGTCTGGCCTTAGGAAGCACACTCAGTCCACTGCCTGCTACTTTCCAGCTCTTCCGGCTTCCTTCCACAGGGTTTCCAAGCCCCGAGCAAAGGCCAAATTGGGGCTGCAGGGAAGGTAATAAGCTTTCTAGTTACCTTCTAATCTGTGGATGAGTACTGTAGACTTCATGGGCATAGTTCATGCTTAGTGTATCCTGGTCTTGGAATGATCCTTGGTTTTTAAACACCATGAACTCTGAGGTTGTTTGAGTGGGGCCAGGTCAAAATGCAGAGCTTCTGCTTACAAAACTGGAAGCTACGGGATTAACAATCTCCCTAGTTCCACAGAACCTGCACCCACCAGGACCCAGATCCTCAGGGAAATGGTTTGCACTGGAAGGGCTCTGTCAGCTCCCTGGCCCAACAGGACCTTGCAGCTGCTTCTGTTCTCGGAAAGTGCCCCAGAGGTGGAGAGTGAAAAATGGAACTCTTGGTGGGCTCTGGCCCGCCCACCCGCCTGCCCGAGGGAAGAGGGTTGGCCTCCACATTTTCCCAGATCCATGTGGGCTGCTACAAAGGAGCTTTTGAGGATAAACAAATACAGAATTGAGAAAATAAGGAAGGAGCTGGCATCTGAAGAATGTGAATATTTAGAAAATGCTGGGGAGGGAAGACAGAGCAGGCTGTTCCGTGGTAGGTTAGAGGCTTGATGGCCTGAGACGGGGGAACCAACAAGAAAAAAAAAAGGAAGGAAAAAAAGATGGAGACAAGGTTTCTTCAGGGTGGATTGTTTTTCACAGGCAAATAGGAATGATGTGAAAGCAAAAGAAATCTAGGGTACAGCACAGAGACCCCACCTCCATCATTCCACATGTTGGTCAATGTGACAGGAAGATCCCACCAACGATTGTCACAGCATTAGAGAGTGCTCATTTTTAAATTGTTTAATGTTTCATTAAGTATTATTATTTATTGGTCAAGAGATTCCAGGGAGTTGAAACCACCTGTCAAGAGGATCAGAGTGGAAGCCCAGAGAAAAATGGCAAACCTGTTCAAAACATAATAGGGAAAACCAAGGGCAAAATCAAGGAAGGGACTGGCTACCACGTTCTTTCACCTATTGCAGAGAATAGCAAAAGGCCAGGAGCTAATCATCAAAGCACTCAATCTGAAGTTAGCAAAGATTTGATCCTTCTTTGAAATGTCCTCACCCCTTTTTGTGCTTCTTGCTTCAAACATCTTGGTTCATTCATTCATCCATCCTTTCATTCAAGGCATTGGTCGTACATTTAATAAACACCAATGTTCTCTACCTTAGCCAGGTTCTCTTCCATGAACTTTACATGTACTGTTTTATTTATTTTTTACAGCAGTATTCTTTCTTAAATTTTAGTTTATTTTAAGTTCCAGGGTACATGTGCAGGATGTGCAAGTTTGTTACCTAGGCAAACGTGTGCCATAGTGGTTTGCTGTACCTATCAACCCATCACCTAGGTATTAAGCCCAGCACGAATTAGCTATTTTTTATGATGCTCTCCACACCCTCCCCCCATAGGCCACAGTGTGTGTTGTTTTCCTCCCTGTGTCCATGTGTTTTCATTGTTTAGTTCCCACTTATTTTTTTGTAGTTTTTTTTTTTTTGTGTGTGGTGTTTTTTGTTTGTTTGTTTGTTTTGTCTGTTTGTTAAGACGGAGTTTCACTCATTGCCCAGGTGGGAGTGCAGTGGTGCCATCTTGGCTTACGCAACCTCCGCCTCCTAGGTTCAAGCAATTGTCCTGCCTCAGCCTCCTGAGTAGCTGGGATTACAGGCACCCACCACCATGCCCCACTTATAAGTGAGAACATGCAGTGTTTGGTTTTCTGTTCCTGTGTTAGTTTTCTGAGGATAATGGCTTCCAGCTTCATCCATGTCACTGAAAAGGGCATGATCTTGTTCCTTTTTATGGCTGCATAGTATTTCATGGTGTACCAGTGCAACATTTTCTTTATCCAATTTATCATTGATGGGCATTTTGGTTGATCCCATGTCTTCGCTATTGTGAATAGTTACAGCAATATTCTTTACAAGTGCTATTATTGTCACCATTTCACAGATGGAAAAATTGAGGCATAGAACGTATATTAGTTTCCTATTCCTGCTACAGCAAATTATCACACACTTGGTGGTTTCAAACAACACAAAGTTATTAACGTTCAATTCTGGAAGCCAGAAGTCCAACACGGATCTGCCTGGGCTAGCAGTGAGTTATCAGCAGGGCTGCGTTCCTTCTGGAGGCTCTAGGGTAGAAATGTCTTCTTGATTTTTTGGGCTTCTGTACGTCACCTGCATTTCTGGACTCATGACCCTTACCTCCATCTTCCAAGCTAGCATCAGTGGGTCAATTTTCTCACATGACAGCATGACAAGGCAGATTTCTTTTCTGCCTCTTATTTCCAATTTTAAATATGCTTGTGATTATAATGGCCTCACCTAGACAACCCAGGATAGATAATCTTTCTATGTGAAGGTCAGCAGAGCAGCAATTTTAATTCAATCTGCCACCTGAATTCCCTCTTGCTGAGGAAGGTAACATAATCACAGGTCCTGGGGATTAGGATTTGCACATCTTTGAGGAATCACTCATCTACCTACCACAGACAGCTTCAGTGGCTCACTCAAAGCCACAGGGCCAGTGAGTGGCAGGCCTTGGATTCCATGGTTGGTGTTCTGATTCAGTCTCTGAGTTTTACCTCCTCCAGTCTCTTATGTGCCAGGACTCAGCTGGGGGCTGTGGACATGTCAGAAAAATATACTCTCCATATCACCTGGTGGTTTCATATTCTGCTGGTGTTTCTGGAGCAGAGGCTCATGAACCCTGGACAAGAAAAGTTTGAGGCAGGAAAGATAGAAACAAACATTGAGCTGGAGAGTAGTCAAGAAGAAGTACTATTTGGATGGGCGAATTGAGTGAGCATTTCGAGATGCATACAAGGTGGGGATGGGTGGTTATGGAAGTGGGCACTGCATATTGAACAATAATTAAAGACAACTCAGGCTCACTGGGGACTCTTCCTGGGGTCAGTCCCTTTGCTCCAATTCTGATTGTTGCCCTCTGTAAAGTTTGAGTACCAGCATTATTAATGTACTGTGTACATGTCCATGTAGACACACCTGTGTTTGCTCTCCCCTAAGGGTATATGGCATTGACACACATTCACACACATTCACAAATCCCTGGGCTACATCCAGGCCTGACTGGCTGTGAAGCACAACACCTTGGTCGTCACTAGCTGGCACATTTCCAAGGTTCTTCTGGAGGCCCAAAGGAAAACTCACATGGAGTTGACCCCCAAAGACAGACTCACCTCTTTCCTGATGCCAATGCCTGACCAGGCACCCATCCCTTATCCACACTTTTGGAATTAGAGGACCTGAATTGGAGCCCAGTATCTGCTAGGTGTTGACTGATACATATCAAACTCCCTGGGCCTCGGTTTCCACATATGTAAAAATTGGGATAGTTGTCACATCTTACCTACAGCTGTTTTAAGATTAGTTAAGATGAACATGAATGTACTTTGTGACTGGAAGGCATATATGAGAAAGTCTTGTTATTAAAGCAATAGGCAATGATATAATAGGGTCTTCCTCAGGTACCTGTGATAGGCACAGCTAAACTACAGATATGGGACTCTAAAGACAAGAGGGACTGAATTTTAACAAATCACTCAGAAATCACCAATTTAAGTGCAACTGGTCTCCTTGGGATGTAGAACAAATATTTGAGCATAATCAAAATGTTCTATTTAATTTTCCTTTTGAACCTATGATATTGTCCTCAGTGAAGGCAAATCTCCATCTTTGAAAGTACATTTGTTTTTGTTTTATTTTGTTTTTAGAGCCAAAAGACGTCTACTGCCAAGTCTTGTTAATAAGGAGGAGATAATGGTTTAGAGTCAAATGTCAGATTTTCCCTGAATGCTCGATAACTGGCTGAGAAAGATAACAATCCCAAGGAATCATTTTCAAATAATTTGTAACTAGACAGCCTTGTTGGAATCAGGGCTTCTAAGGGGTAGATGCATACCTGGAAACATTTGATGAGGCCACATTTTTGGATGACTTTTTATCTTCATTACTCACAGCAAAATTTTTGCTCTAAAGGCCACACCCTCTACCCCAACCCAAGAAACATAGCTTCACTTTCTATTCTGAGCCTAGGAGACAACAGAGCTTTAGTATTTAAGGGTGTGGAATTTTACCTCCTTGTGTCTAATTCTGGTACAACACTTGCTAGCTGGATGATCTTGGGACATCACTAAACTTCATTTCATTCTTCTCAACCAGGGGTTATTGTCCCCCAGCAGCAGGACACTTGACAATATCTGCAGACATTATTGGGTGGTCTGCAGACATTGGCTATTGACAGCTAGGAGGGGCAGGGAAGAAATGCTGCTAAGCATCCTACAATGCTCAGGACAATACCATGGCAAAGAGTCCTCCAGCCCCAAATAGCAATAGCGTGGAAGTTGAAAAACCTTGTACTGGATAGAAAATAGTAGTACTGACCTCCCAGGGCTGCTGTGACGAGTCAGTGAGGTGATGCATGGAGAGTGTTTACCACATTGCCTGGTACATATTGGGATGCAATAACATTAACTCATATTAATTAATATAAGCAACATATAAACCATAATGTTCAATGGGCTTATATACCCACCATCCTCCCCTGTTCTTCACACCATCACTCCTACTCTGAAAATCATTATTGTTATAGCTACATCTGGTATGCATTTTCACAGAGTCCTTTGGAGACAGAAAAGAGGGCATCTATGCAGATTAGGGGATGAATTGATTCTCAGTGTCCTTGAAAACTCTCACGTGCTGTCCCACTACTCCCAAATTCTCTTTCCTGGGATGAAGGCCAAACACCATTATGAATATTACTACCTCAATTAAAACAATTGTTACCATGTGTCTGGCACTTTATATACATTATTTTAATTTAATATTTCCTATAATCCAACAACTAGGTATTACTATCACCCATATGGCCAAGGCTCAGAAAATATTAACAGGTGACTTGGCCAAAATTAAATGGCTACAAAGAGGCAGTAGCCAGATTTCATCATCCATCTACTTGACTCATAAGGCACATTCCGTGAACTCCTCCGTGGTCCACTGAATTTGGGAAGACACAGAGTAAGGAAATTGCTGCAGTTTGGCCACAAAACCAGCCCCCTGAGCTGTATGTCTATTCCTTTTCTAGAGAATGTCTGTGTGTTTCTTTCCAGCTCTCTAGCATTAAGGAGAGCTGTTAGCAGCATAATTAAACATACTTGTTTCAGACATCAGAAATGATCATAAAGAGTTAAAACCTCAGAGCACTTGTAATTTGTCTTTCAAATGGTATTATAAATTCATTTTCTAGAACACTGTTAGAATTTTCTTTCCCCCATCCCAAGCAACAGCATCTATGTTTTCACAATCCATAATTCAAACCTGAACTTGGAAGAAGTGTTGAAATGATAAACATGTTACTTGTGATTTGTGGCTATTTAATAATGATGGTATTGAGCAAGGAAATTAGACCCATGTCAAATGTGGTTTTGAAGGAGATACCTGCAAAAGGAAGAGGCTTGTAAAGGGATTTTTCTTCCTGGGAAAAGTGTGTTGCTTCTGTACCTCTCTTCCTGAAGTTTCTTAAAATCACATTGACCTCTTTGCTTCCTTTCTGACTCATGTTTCAAATGTGTGTTTATCTATTAGTTTTAAGATTTCTCTAGCTAAATGGAACATAATTGATTATTCCTTGAGTTTAAGCTTTTGTTAGTGGTGGTGGTAACTTTTCATTGTGGTTATGATGAAGGTATTGGCAGGGAATCGTACATTTTTCACACCTGTATCCTAAACATTCTCTCTGATTTTTTCATCTTCTAAAAGATAATATGAATAAGATGTCTTAGTGTCCTAAAAGGAATAGATGAATAAGTGGCTTAAATGTGTTCTTATGAATTCATGTCCCAGGAAAATCTCCATACCAACAGCTAGACTTTCCAGATTTGTCCTTTAGTGTTTTATTTTTGTCTTTTCCTCTGAGTATAAAGGCTTGCTACCTTTAAGTGTGGTTGACAAACCAACAACATCCACATTACTTGAGAGATTCTCAGAAATGAGAAATCTATGCTCTACTCCAGGACTACTGGATCACGATCTGCACCATTATTGAAAACCCCAGCTAATCCACACACACCTTAAAACTGGAGAAACACTGAGTATAAAGTTACTTGGTCAAGGACACATTATTAGTAACAGTGTCAGCCTCAGTCTTCCTATTGAATGAAGGTATGGAATCAAAGTTCTCTTCCAGTCCTAAAGTTACTGACTTAATAGCCACTGAACATCTTGTCCTTGCCACGTTCCATACAAGGCATTAGGGGCATCCTTCAAGCATGGCTTCTGTCCTCAAGTGATTTTCCATGCACAAGAGACAGGCTAGAAAGGAGCATCCTTCAAAGGATGTTCTGCAACATAAGAAATGTTTTATATTCACACTGTCCAATACGAGAGCCACTAGCCACACCTGATTACTGAGCACTTGAAATGTGACTAGGGCAACTGAGGAACTGCATTTTAATTTTATTTCATTTTAAATAGCCACATGTGGCTGCGCACGGTGGCTTATGCCTATAATCTCAGCACTTTGAGAGGCTAAGATGACTGGATTGCTTGAAGCCAGGAGTTCAGGACCAGCCTGGCCAACATGGAGAAACCCTGTCTCTACTAAAATACAAAAAAATCAGCCAGGTGTAGTGGAGCATGCCTGCAATGCCAGCTACTTTCAAGGCTGAGGCACAAGAATTGCTTGAACCTGGGAGGCAGAGAGATCATGCCACTGCATCCCAGCCTGGGTGACAGAGAGAGACTCTGTCAAAAAAAAAAAAAAAAAAAAAGCCTTGCATGGCTAGTGGTCATCCTGTTGAATAGTACAGCTATAAAAGATACCAATGTGGTAATGAGAGTGCAGACAAAATCTGTGGGCACATTAAGGAGAGAATAGTTTACCCATTATGTGAGGGAGGGGAAGATCACTCAGAGGGACTAGCCTAGGCCAGCCCTGGACTGGTCCCCGAAATGGGGACTACACAGGGAGTATTCAAGGTCCCTCCCTTTGGTGGGTTTCAAGTTCCTCCCACACCCTTTCTCTGTTTCATGTCTCACTTCATCCCTCTCTTCATTCAGAGCTGAAGTTCTTCTTGCTCTCCCATGTTCAAGTTTCCTAAAATGTCCTTTCTTTTCTTCTTCTACCTAACAAATTCCTTTGCATCTTTTAAGATTAAATCTATAAGCTTATCTTCTGATTCCTCATCAATGTCACTTCCTTTGTGCTCCCTTCTCCCAGAGTGCCCCTTCTGGGTAGAAGGCAGAAGGGCCAAGAAGGTGATCAGGAGAGCGGGGCCTGACATTCTGTAGATCTCAGTCTGAATCCCAGCCTAGCTTTGTAACCTAAGGCTACTGTTGTAATCTCTCTAAGCTTTAGCTATAAAATTGTGATTTAAATGATTGTCTACATGTGACTCTCTTAGCTCAGTGCCAAGTAAGCCATGAATTCTCAAAAAATACTTGTTATTTATACTATACTTATATCAGTGTATCCTCAATATTGTTATATTACTGATGCCTAAATACAAAACTATGCAATGTAAGTGCTCCAAAGAATCTCTTCCTGACTCCTCTCTCCCCAGTAAAATGTCTGGACCAGAGTTGGTGTTTAACAAATATTTACTGAATGCATGAGTAAAGCAATGGGTAGATGAGTAGGTAGATGGATAAATAGTTACATGGATAAATTGATAAGTTAGCCCATGGAAATGTCTAGTGAAAATAACAAGTTCTCCCAGAACTAGTAGCATTTGAAAATGATCATTGTACAGGAAGGTGGTCACATGCCTATCTAAAGCCTACTCTAAATGTCCTATCTTCACCTAATGCCTGGCTAAAAAAAAAAAAAAAAAGTAAGGGTAATAAAATTAATACTTCCTTCTCATAGAGGATGAGGAAATATTAGGGGGAAAATGATAGAAAATTTGAATGAGTACAGGATTTTATCAATCACACAAAACTACCAACTTTTAACAAATTGAATTATTTCTTTCTAGGAATTTTTTATATATATATATACACACACACACACACACACACACACAAATTCATCGTTATACTTGTATTTGACATTTAGCTAAATTTAAAAAAATGGACACTAAATTGAGTTGGCAAATTTTGGAGCAACTGGGACAGTCATACACTGCAAATCAGAGTAAAAATTGGTATAATCCTATGGAAAACAATTTGGTAGCCTCTGCTAATGCAGAATATGTACACATCCAATAATCCAGCAACTCT
>CAUYLG010058594.1:0-11741 GCA_963573385.1 Cacajao melanocephalus
GTGCAAAGACACAAAATAAAGGGATGGGGGAAGATTTACCAAGCAGATGGAGAGCAAAAAAAAAAAAAAAGCAGAGGTTACAATCCTAGTCTCTGATAAAATGGAGTTTAAACCAACAAAGCTCAAAAGAGACAAAGAAGGACATTACATAATGGCAAAAGGATCAATGCAACAAGAAGAGCTATCTATCCTAAATACATATACACCCAATACGGCAGCACCCAGATACATAAAGCAAGCTCTTAATGACCTACAAAGAGACTTAGACTCCCATACAATAATAGTGGGAGACTTTAACACTCCACTGTCAATATTAGACAGATAAATGAGACAGAAAATTAACAAGGATATCCAGGACTTGAACTCAGATCTGGACCAAGTGGACCTAATAGACATCCACAGAACTCTCCACCCCAAATCCACAGAATACATATTCCTCTCAGTACCACATCGCACTTACCCTAAAATTGACCACATAATTGGAAGTAAATCACTCCTCAGCAGATGCAAAACAACAGAAATCATAACAACCAGTATCTCAGACCACCGTGCAATCAAATTAGAACTCAGGATTAAGAAACTCACTCAAAACCGCACAACTACATGGAAACTAAACAACCTGTTCCCAAATGATGACTGGATAAATAATGAAATGAAGGCAGAAATAAAGATGTTCTTTGAAACCAATGAGAACAAAGATACAACATACCAGAATCTCTCGGACACATTTAAAGCAGTGTCTAGAGGGAAATGTATAGCAATAAATGTCCACGTGAGAAACAAGGAAAGATCTAAAATCAACACACTAATGTCACAATTAAAAGAACTAGAGGAGCAAGATCAAACAAATTCAAAAGCTAGCAGAAGACAAATAACTAAGATCAGAGCAGACTTGAAGGAGATAGAGACACAAAAAAAACTTTTAAAAAAATCAATGAATCCAGGAGCTGGTTTTTTGAAAAGATCAACAAAATAGATAGACTGCTAGCCAGACTAGTAAAAAATAAAAGAGAGAAGAATCAAGCAGATGCCATAAAAAATGATAAAGGGGATGAATATCACCACCGATTCCACAGAAATACAAACTACCATCAGAGATTACTACAAACAACTCTATGCACATGAACCAATAAATCTAGAAGAAGTGAATAAATTCCTGGACACCTACACCCTCCCAAGACTAAACCAGGAAGAAGTTGAATCCCTGAACAGACCAATAACAAGGTCTGAAGTTGAGGCAGCAATTAATAGCCTACCAACCAAAAAAAGTCCAGGTTCAGATGGGTTCACAGCTGAATTTTACCAGACACACAAAGAGGAGCTGGTACAATTCCTTCTGAAACTATTCCAAACAATAAAAAAAGAGGGAATCCTCCCTAACTCATTTTATGAGACCAACATCATCCTGATACCAAAACGTAGCGGAGACACTACTAAGAAAGAAACCTTCAGGCTAATATCACGATGAACATCAATGCAAAAATCTTCAATAAAATGTTGGCAAACCGAATGCAACAGAACATCAAAAAGCTTATCCATCACGATCAAGTAGGCTTCATCCCAGGGATGCAAGGCTGATTCAACATATACAAATCTATAAATGTAATCTACCACATAAACAGAACCAAAGACAAAGACCACATGATTATCTCAATAGATGCAGTGAAGGCCTTTGACAAAATTCAACAACCTTTATGCTAAACACTCTCAATAAACTAGGTATTGATGGAACATATCTCAAAGTAATAAAAGCTTTCTACGACAAACCCACAGCCATCACACACTTGGGTGTGTTGGGGGGTGGGGGAGCTAGGAGACTGATCGCTGGGGGTGGGGTGATAGGGGAGGGATAACATTAGGAGAAATACCTAATGTAGTTGACAGGGCTTGGAGGCAGAAAACCACCATGGCCTCTGTATACCTATGTAGCAATCCTGCAAGATCTGCACATATACTACAGAATACAGCGCAAGCAAATTAGAATTTAGGATTAAGAAATGCACTCAACACCATACAATCACTTGGAAACTGAACAACTTGCTCCTGAATGATGAATGGATAAACAATGAAATTAAGGGAGAAATAAAAATGTTCTTCGAAACCAATGACAACAAAGACACAACGTACCAGAATCTATGGGACACATTTAAAGCAGTGTCTAGAAGGAAATTTATAGAAATAAATGCCCACATGAGAAACAAGGAAAGATCTAAAATTGACACCCTGTCACCAAAACTGAAAGAGCTAGAGAAGCAAGACCAAAAAACTCAAAAGCAAGAAGAACAGAAGAAATAACTAAAATCAGAGCAGAACTGAAGGAGATAGAGACACATAAAAGCCTTCAAAAAATCAATAAATTCAGGAGGTGGTTTTTTGAAAAGATCAACAAAATAAACAGACTGCTAGCTAGACTAATAAAAAAGAAGAGAAAAGAATTGAATAGATGTAATAAAAAATGATAAAGGAGAGATCACCACCGATTCCTGGAAATACAAACTGCCATCAGAGATTACTATAAACAGCTCTATGCACATAAACCAGTAAATCAGGAAGAAATGGATAAATTTCTGGACACCTGCACACTCCTAAGACTAAGCCAGGAAGAAGTTGAATCCCTGAATAGACCAATAACAAGATTTGAAGTTCAGGCAGCAATTAATAGCCTACCAACCAAAAAAATCCAGGTCTAGATGGGTTCACAGCCGAATTCTACCAGACATACAAAGAGGAGCTGGTACCATTCCTGCTGAAACTCTTCCAAACAATACAAAAAGAAGGAATCCTCCCTAACTCATTTTATGAGACCAACATCATCCTGATACCAAAACCTAGCAGAGACACTACTAAAAAAGAAACCTTCAGGCTAATATCCACGATGAACATCAATGCAAAAATCTTCAATAAAATGTTGGCAAACCGAATGCAACAGAACATCAAAAAGCTTATCCATCACAATCAAGTAGGCTTCATCCCAGGGATGCAAGGCTGTTTCAACATACACAAATCTATAAATGTAATCCACCACATAAACAGAACCAAAGACAAAAGCCACATGATTATCTCAATAGATGCAGAGAAGGCCTTCAAAAAAATTCAACACCCTTTATGCTAAAAACTCTCAATAAACTAGGTATCGATGGAATGTATTTCAAAATAATAAAAGTTATTTACGACAAACCCACAGCCAACATCATACTGAATGGGCAGAAACTAGAAGCATTCCCTTTAAAAACTGACACTAGACAAGGAGGTCTTCTTTCATCACTCCTATTCAATATAGTATTGAAAGTTCTAGCCAGAGCAATCAGGCAAGAAAAAGAAATAAAGTGCATTCAATTAGGAAAAGAAGAAGTCAAACTGTCCCTATTTGCAGATGACATGATTGTATATTTAGAAGACCCCATCATCTCAGCCCAAAACCGCCTTAAGCTGACATGCAACTTTGGCAAAGGTTCAGGATACAAAATCAACATGCAGAAATCACAAGCATTCCCATACACCAACAACAGACAAACAGAGAGCCAAATCAAGAGCAAACTCCCATTCACAATTGCTACAAAGAGAATAAAATACCTAGGAATACAACTGACAAAGATGTAAAAGAACTCTTCAAGGAGAACTACAAACCACTAATCAAGGAAATAAGAGAGGACACAAACAGATGAAAAAACATTCCACACTCATGGTTTGGAAGAATCAATATTGTGAAAATGGCCATAATGTCCAAAGTAATTTATAGATTCAACGCTATCCCCATCAGGCTACTACTGACCTTCTTCACAAAACTGGAAAAAAACACCTTAAAATTCATATGGAACCGAAAGAGAGCCCGCATAGCCAAGATAATCCTAAGCAAAGAGAACAAAGCTGGAGGCATCACATTACCTGATTTCAAACTATACTGCAAGGCTACAGTAATCAAAACAGCATGGTACTGGTACGAATACAGAGATATAGACCAATGGAACAGAACAGAGGCCTCGGAAGCAATGCCACACATCTAGAACCATCTGATCTTTGACAAACCTGACAAAAACAAGCAATGGGGAAAGGATTCCCTGTTTAATAAATGGTGGTGGGAAAACTGGCTAGCCACATGCAGGAAGCTGAAACTGGACTCCTTCTTTACACCTTATACAAAAATTAACTCCAGATGGATTAAAGATTTAAACATAAGAACTAACACCACAAAAACCCTAGAAGAAAACTTAGGCAACGCCATTCAGGACATAGACACAGGCAAGGATTTCATGACCAAAACACCAAAAGCAACGGCAGCAAAAGCCAAAATAGACAAATGGGATCTAATTAAATTTAAGAGCTTCTACACAGCAAAGGAAACAATCATTAGAGTGAACCCGCAACCAACAGAATGGCAAAAAATTTTTGCAATCTACCCATCTGACAAAGGGCTAATATCCAGAATCTACAAAGAACTAAAGCAGATTTACAAGAAAAAAACAAATCCATTCAAAAGTGGACAAAGGATATGAACAGACACTTTCCAAAGAAGACATTTATGTGGCCAACAAACATATGAAAAAATGCTCATCATCACTGGTCATTAGAGAAATGCAAATCAAAACCACACTGAGATACCATCTCACGTCAGTTAGAATGGCGATCATTAAAAAAACTGGAGACATCAGATGCTGGAGAGGATGTAGAGAAAAAGGAACACTTTTACATTCTTGGTGGGAGTGTAAAGTAGTTCAACCACTATGGAAGACGGTGTGGTTATTCCTCAAGGATATAGAAATAGAAATTCCATTTGACCTAGCAATCCCATTACTGGGTATATATCCAAAGGATTATAAATCGTTCTATTACAAAGACTCATGCACATGTATATTTGTTGCAGCACTGTTTATGATAGCAAAGACCTGGAACCAACCCAAATGCCCATCAATGACAGACTTAACAAGGAAAATGTGGCACATCTACACCATGGAATACTATGTAGCCATAAAAAATGACGAGTTCATGTCTTTTGTAGAGACATGGATGAATCTAGAAACCATCATTCTCAGTAAACTTACACAAGAACAGTAAACCAAACACCTCATGTTTTCACTCACAGGCAGGTGATGAACAATGAGAACACTTGGGTACAGGGAAAGGAACAACACTCACTGGGCTAGGTAGGGGGCTGGAGGTGAGGAGAGGGAACAGCACAGGGTGGGGTGGATGGGGAGGGATAACACCGAGAGAAATGTCTGATGGAGTCAATGGCGGGGTGGTGGTGGATGGAGACAGCCAACCACCATGGCATGTATGTACATATGCAACAATCCTGCAGGATGCAGGATATGCACATGTACCCCAGAGCCCAAAGTACAAAAAAAATATTCTTTCACAGCAGAAATTTAAATGATTATATAGTAGTTAATTGTATGGATATATTATTATTTGACATTTAGGTTATTTCCTTTTTTTACTTTTTTATCATAACACAATGAAACAGTACATCTTTTAAAAAACACTAAGAAGATTTAAATATATATATATATATATAGTATTAACAATGTTTTATTCAATAAAATTTAACACAATTTTATTTGCAACTTCAATTGCCACAGGTCCCACTTAAAACAGAGACTGCCACAGATTGACCCACAGGTACCTGACTTTTCCCCCCGATTGCCATTATAGCTGAGTGTGCCATGTTCTTTCTTCCAGGATAATCACAGCTCAGCACTGCTAGTGCAGTATTCTTAAGGAGATCTTCCTGTTCCTGACACAGTATTCATATCTAAAAGCAATAAGGTCATCATTCTAAATCAAGAAAGATGAATTATTCATGAACTTGAGAAATCATGAGCAGGATAAATATGGATGATAAAAGGAAAGAGTATCTCTCTTCTCAACGGAATTAAAAATTTTAAAAATCAAACTATTCTTAGTTGAATTAACAGCATATGTATAGTGCCATGAGCAGCCTGCTTACCTATTCTTAATCCCTTAACAATCTCTTATTTCTATGCATTGGGTTTTTAGCACAGCTCATTTACTCAGAAGAACCTTGTCCAAATAAGGGAGAGAAATACTCTTGAAATATTTAGCAGGCCAGAAGCGCAGAATATTTGAAAGAGAATGTCATGTGGTATCCACCTGGGTATATTTATATATGCCTTGTTTTGATTTGTGAACCAAACAGTGTGGACTCCACTTGTCTTCAGTAGCTGTTTGAAGAATTTAAAACAGGTGAGACACCACTAGATCTCTGTGCCATCAGACAACCTAGGGAATTGTTTGAGACAGGTAAACCTGAGTGTATGCTGAAAGGTAATCACTAGGGGATAGATGGGAATGAGTTTCAGAAAACAGACCGATCTTGACAGTGAGCCTCTCTCCTACAGAAATCAATCATTGTGGGTAACTTTGGGAAGACAATGAGTTTTTATGTAAAGAAGGATTTTTTTTTTTTAGGTCTTGTAAATTGATGGGAGGGAGAATTCTAGAACTCTTGTTAAGTCACTGATAGAAGCGGCTAACTGACCATACAAGCAATTGGTTTAGTGACATGGGTCTGCAGAATGAAACAATCGCCATTCCCACAGACAAGCATACAGTTGTTTTTCTGGCTTAGGTAGTTTCAGGAATTTCATTATCTTTTATTCATTTTAAACTTCATTTTATTTTCATCCCATTGGGAAGATAAATATGATTCATAAAGCTTGATGTTGTAGCTCAGGTGAGGCTATGAAATTGTAGATGGCTTTCTGAGTCAATTAAGCAATAATTAATCACTTAATGACTGCATAAACATACCAAGTTTATTTAAAGTTTGAGGATAGTTGTGGTGTATGTGTGTACAAATATGCTTATATAAAGTATCCTCTCTGCTCTCCAGAACCTAGATATTGAAGTGTGCTCCTGAAAATAGCCTGATTAAAAATGCACTTTTTCCTGCACTATTGTGGTTATCTCATTGGTCTTCCACATCCACTTTTTCTTATACTCATATCAGCCTGAGAAATTGGAGCTATTGGCCTGGAACTCAAATCTGATTATGACATTCCACTGTTTAAACTCTCCAATGGCTTCAATTTTGTTAGACAACAAAACTAAATTCTTTATTATGACATGAAATGACCATCACCATTGGCAGTTGTCATAGCTTTCTTTAAGTACCTCACATAACCAAAAGATAAACTACACTGGACTGTTACCAGAAAACAGCATAGGGTGTTTAATTCCATGCTTATGAATATTCTCTTCTTACTTCCTAGAATGCTCCTACTACCATACTCCATGAAGTCTTAACTCTAGTTTTAACCTGGAGAAGCGTGAGTCTACTTTGAAAGAGAGATACCCAAAATAGACCATTAGTCTTCTGCAGCAAAATGGCAGATAAAGAGAATTGAAAATACCCTTCCAATGAACACCTACTTAATACAAAATTAGATACGAGAACCTTCTTTCATGTACATAGTTAATAATTTCTGGTGTCAGAAATTAAGGAAAAACTGCTAAGTAGGATGTATATGAATTAATATTAATGCTATAACTATTATAGGGATAAGAATGATAAGGGGTTGTGAGTATCAGTAATGTAAGAATTAGAGTTTTGGACATCCATTTGAGAACAGATTAGGCCTTTGGCTCACAGAGGAAAATAATTTGAAGTAAAATACTGGCTTAAAGACAGGAACTTTGAAGGGCTACATCTTTGGCTAAATGATGAGGTATGCGGGAATCAATGAACCAAAACAAATTAAGACTCCTAACAATCCAGGGATATGACAAGTGAGAAATTTTGTGTTTTCATGTCTCTGGGTAGGAAATAAAAATGTCAAAATATTTCTTCTAAAAATTCAAAGCTCTAGGTCTCTACCACATGTGGATGTGAGCTAAAAACTACACTCCACCTAAGACAGTGTGGTGATTCCTCAAGGACCTAGAAATAGAAATTCCATTTGACCCAGCAATCCCATTACTGGGTATATACCCTAAGGATTATAAATCATTCTATTATAAAGACACGTGCACACATATGTTGATAGCGGCACTGTTTACAATAGCAAAGACCTGAAACCAACCCAAATGCCCATCAATGATAGACTGGACAAGGAAAATGTGGTACATATACACCATGGAATACTATGCAGCCATAAAAAATGATGAGTTTCTGTCCTTTGTAGGGACATGGATGAATTTGGAAACCATCGTTCTCAGCAAACTGACACAAGAACAGAAAATCAAACACCGCATGTTTTTACTCATAGGCAGGTGTTGAACAGTGAGAACGCAGGGACACAGGGAGGGGAGCATCACACACTGGGGTCTGTTGGGTGGGGCCAAGGGAGGGTCAGGGGGGTGGGGAGGTCAGAGAGGGATAACACGGGGAGAAATGCCAGATGTAGGTGTTGGGGGGATGGAGGCAGCAAACTACATTGCCATGTGTGTACCTATGCAACAATCCTGCATGATCTGCACATGTACCCCAGAACCTAAAGTACAATAAAGAAAAAACAAAAAAAAAGCTACACTCCACCTGTGTGATGCAGGAAACCTCAAGCCATTCTTGTAAAAAACTGGAAATAAATTGCCTTTATCACTGGACATTGGCAAACATGAAATTATCCTGAAAGAATCTGCCTCCAGTCCAGATGACCCATGGTTTCCTGAAACTATGCACAGACATATAACAGTGAAACCATAGACTAACAACAGGGGATCAATCTTAAGAGGTACCAAGGGACAGAGAAGTTTATCTACAAAGAAGTGACAGATCATTACATGGGTGTAAGCTTCTCAAAAGCAGTAAAAGAAGTCAAAAGACAATGAAATCATTACTTCAGGTAATGGAAGAAAGTAATTGTCAACCTAGCATTCTGGAACTCACTGATTATAATGTAAAAATGAACATACAGGCTGGGTGCAGTGGCTCACGCCTGTAATCCCAGCACTTTGGGAGGACTAGGCTGGTGGATCATGAGGTCAGGTGTTTGAGACCAGCCTGGCCAACATAGTGAAACCCAGTCTATATTAAAAATACAAAAAATTAGCTGGGTGTGATGGCAGGCACCTATAATTCTGCTACTCGGGAGGCTGAGGCAGGAGAATCGCTTGAACCTGGGAAGCAGAGGTTTGCAGTGAGCCAAGATCATGCCACTGCACTCCATCCCAGGCGACACTGCGAGACTTCATCTCAAAAAAAAAAAAAAATGAACATACATTCCAACAAACAAAGACTGAGAGGTCACCAGTCTATAGATTTTGCTATAATGTTAATTGAACTGCTACATTAAAAGGAAAGCTACTCTCAGAGGAAGGACTGAGATACAAGAAGCAATGGTGAAAAAGAAATTGACAAATACGTGAGTAATTTAAGCATGGACTACATAAAACAATAATTGTAGCTTAATTTTATCTGGGCATAAAATAAAATGGAATTAAAATTCTAGACATCTAAGAATGGAGGAAGATGATCTCTGTAAAAAGTGATCTAAGAACTTTATTGTGCAAAGGAGAGTAGAGGCACTGAAGTTTAGAGTTTAAGTTACCTCTTTAAAATCTCTAGGTTAAAGACTAAAACATTAGAAATAAAATGTGAAAAAAAGAAAAACAACAAAAAAATGAATGAAATATATTTATATGCTAATGGAGGAAAGTATAACAAAGACAAGCAGATTAGTAAACAGAATGAAATCAAGGAGGGAGGTAAACTAAAGCAGAGAGAGTCTAGAAAGAAATGCAAAAAGAAAATGGTAAAAATCCATTGAAACATATCTGTCATCACAATAAATGTAAATGTCCATAGTTTTCCATTAAAATCAATGCTCTTATATTGCAAGTAAAAACATGTAGTCACATGTTGTTTATAAGAGAGATGATTAAAATGCAAAAACCTTGAAAAGCTCAAGATAAAGGAATGGAAGAAAACAAATCAGGATTAATATGCCATGGATATATTAATATCAATATTAAGTGAAATAGATTTTAGACAAAAGAAAAGTTTTAGGTATGTGATAATGCTAAAATGTATACTAAAGAGATATTAGTGGGAATTTATAAGCACCTAACACACAACACCAAAAATATTAGAATTATAAAGAGAAAAATGATAAATACATGATCATGGTGGAAGATATTAATATCTCTTGCTCAGAAACTAATGACTCAATCAGTAATATATATAAAGACTATACGATATTTGTATATCAAATTAGCAAGCTTTATTTAATGGACATTTATACAATCTCACACCTAGCAATTAGATAATAAACTTTTTTCAAAGCACCAATGGGGCTTTATTAAACAATTAACCACATTTTTTTGTGGCACATATACACCATGGAATACTATGCCACCATAAAAAAGGGTAAGTTAATGTCCTTTGCAGGGACATGGATGAAGCTAGAAACTATCATTCTCAGCAAACTAACACAAGAACAGAAAACCAAACACTGCATGTTCTCGCTCATAAGTGGGAGTTGAACAATGAGAACACATGCACACAGGGAGGGGAATATCACACACTGGGCCTGTCAGGGGGTGGGGAGATGAGGGAGGGATAGCATTAGGAGAAATATCTAATGTAGAAGACAGGTTGATGGGTGCAGAAAACCACCATGGCATGTATACACCTATGTAACAAACCTGCATGTTCTGTACATGTACCCCAGAACTTAAAGTATAATAATAATTTTTAAATTAACCATATTTTAATCCACAAAGAAAATGTTAACAAATACCAATCAATATCATATGGACTATCTATATGGTTTGAGATGAAATGAAATAACAGAAATAAAAAACTAAAAGAAAACCAATTCCTCAATACTTAGAAAGATTAAAATATATTTATAATAACTTATGGAACAAAGAGAAAGCCATAATATAAATTAAATCATATTTTTAAATGAATGACAACGAAAACATTTTGTATCAAAAGTTGTGATATACACCCAAAGCAGTAATGACAGGGAAAGGTTTATACCCAACTGCATACATCAGAAAAGACAAAAAGCTTAAAACTAGGGAGCAAAATGCACTACACAAAAAACTAAAACAAAGAACAGCAGCACAAAAGCAAATAAAGTAGGAAAGGAGTATGTAAATATAAAAACGGAGGCCAGGTGCAGTGGCTCTATAATCCCAGCTCTCAGGTAGGCAGAGGCAGGAGGATAGCTTGAGCCCAGGAGTTCGAGACCTGCCTGTGCAATAAAGTGAGACCCCGTTCTCCACAAAAAGAAACAAAAAGACAAAAAGGAAAAAACAGAAATAAAGGAAAAACAAGAAAATAACAGGAGCAATAATACAAAATGTTGTGTGTGGTTTTTTTTAGTCAAATAGATAAAAGCTCTCGAAATATAGATTAAAAGGGTAAACCAAAGAGCCAAATAAACAATATTATAAGTGAAAATATGAACATAACTACAAATCTACTTTTAAAATTTAAAATATGTAAAGGAATATTATGAATAACTTTCTGCCAGTATACACTTAAACATTTGTAAGATGGACAATTTTCTTTTGCTGTGTTGTTGCATTCAGTTTGCCAGTATTTTATTGAAGATTTTTGCGTTGATGTTCATCATGGATACTGGCCTGAACTTTTCCTTTTTAGTTGTGTCTATGCCAGGTTTTGGTATCAGGATGATGTTGGTCTCATAAAATGAGTTAGGGAGGATTCCCTCTTTTTGTATTGTTTAGAAGAGTTTCAGAAGGAATGGTACCAGCTCCTCTTTGTATGTCTGGTAGAATTCGGCTGTGATCCCGTCTGGACCTGGACT
>CAUYLG010058595.1:0-20580 GCA_963573385.1 Cacajao melanocephalus
TAATTTATACTCCCACCAACAGTGTAAAAGTGTTCCTTTTTCTCCACATCCTCTCCAGCATCTGTTGTCTCCTGATTTTTTAATGATCGCCATTCTAACTGGTGTGAGGTGGTATCTCAGTGAGGTTTTGATTTGCATTTCTCTAATGAACAATGATGATGAGCTTTCTTTCATATGTTTGTTGGCTGCATAAATGTCTCATTTTGAAAAATGTCTCTTCATATCCTTTGCCCACTTTTTTATGGGGTTGTTTGTTTTTTCTTATAAATTTGATATTTTCTAAAGAATCATACAGCAGCCAACCAACATATGGAAAAATTCTCTTCATTAATAATCACAGATCTGCAAATTAAAAACACAATGAGATATCTTACAACAATCAGAATGACTAATATTAAAAAAGTTAGTACCAGGCACAGTGGCTCATACTTGTCATCCCAGCACTTTGGGAGAACGAGGCCAGTGGAACACTTTAGTCAAGGAGTTCACGACCAGCCTGGGAACATGGTGAAACCCATGTTTACTGAAAATACAAAAATTAACCAGGTGCAGTCGCACATCTGAGGCACGAGAATTGCTTGAAACTGAGATGCAGAGGTTTCAGTGAGCCAAGATCGAGCCACGGCACTGTACTGGGCATCAGAGTGACTCTGTCTCAAAAATACATATATATATATATATATACACACACACACACACACACACACACACACATATATATATATACACACACATATATACATATATAGTTAAAACAGCAGATATTGGCAAGGCTACAGAGAAAAGGGAACACTTATACACTGCTGGTGGGAATTGAAATTACTACTACTTCTATGAAAAACTGGTGGGAATTGAAATTACTACTACTTCTATGAAAAACAGTACAGATTTTTCAAGGAATAACGACCCAAAGGAAAAAAAAATCATTATATATATTAAAAAAATGGTATTCATATGTTTATTGCAGCACTTGATAGCAAAGGCATGGAATCAACCTATGTGTCTATCAACACATAATAAGATAAAGAAAATGTGATATATATGTATATATATGAAATATATGTATATGTGAGATATATATGTACGTATACATCCCATATATATATTCTATGTATATGTGTATGTATACATATTCACCCACATATTCCATATGTGGGTGTATTATGTGTGTGTGTGTATGCGTGTGTATACATATACACACACACACACACACACACACACACACACATATATATACATATATACACACACATATATATATATACACACACACATATATATACACACACACACACATATATAATACAAAAACATATACATGCTATGGAATATCATGCAGTTATATAAATCATGCAGTGTATAAAATCATGCAGTGCATACATATTCCATATGTGGGTGTATTATATGTGTGTGTATACATATATATATACATTTATGTATGTATACATATATATATATGCATATATACACACACACGCATATAATACAAAAACATACATGCTATGGAATATCATGCAGTTATATAAAATGACATGCAGTCCTATCAAAATGACATCATGTCCTTTGCAGTAATATTGACAGAGCTGGAAGCCATTATCCTAATTAAAATAACTGAGAAACAGAAAATCAAATACTATATGTTCTTACATATAAGTAGGAGTTAAATAATGAATAAACAGAGTCATATAGAGTCAAATAATATGGTCTTGAGATTCTGAAACGGGAGAGGCTAGCTAGCAGGAAGGTGAGGTTTGAAAAATTACCTAATAAATACAATGTTCACCATTTAGGTAATGTGTGCACTAAAAGTCCAGGTTTCATTAATACACAATATATCCATGGAACAAAACTGTGCTTGTACCACCTAAATCTATCAATATAAAAATATGGTATAAATAAAAATTTTAAATAGATTATTGAATGTAATAAAATGTTAAAATAAAATAAAAAGGACAGGCTAATTCTGGGCCAGATATGATGGCTCATACCTGTAATCCAGCACTTTGGGAGGCCAAAATGACAAAACACACAAGTTTTTTGCGTGAAAAATTGTAAAAAAATGTATTAAGACAAGAAAACACAAAGCATAAATAACCAAACTAAAAAACAGGTATAAATGAAGTAAGATATAATAGAAAACTATGGAAAATATTGAAATTTTGCTTCCAAACATTTTTAACTATTTTAAGGAAGAAAATAATTGAGATGAAAGAACATTGAGGTTCTATAGTTGAAAAACATCTATTCAAGAAAGATTAAGAATTAGAAAACAAATTAACACAAAAAAATAATATTTTTTGTTGAATTAGCTGAATAAAATTAAAGGCGGTGAAGTTAATATATTAATTTCAGGTCTTCACTTCATTTAATAAAATTGAGGAAAACTATAGAGGCTTATGTAATACAATTTAACAAGTTTAACTTATAAAATTTTAAATCTGATACCAAATAAATGTATTTTCTTTCAGATTTTCCAAGCATTATAAAATAATGGATAATATAAGGAATTCAAAGATAAATCAATTTCAAAATTGTAATTTGCATAGATTATTTATGTTTGTTTGTTTTCTTTAGAACAGGTTCCTGCTCTGTGATCCAGGCTGGAGAGCAGTGGTGTAATCATGTTCCCTGCAACCTTGACCTCCTAGTCTCAAGAGATCCTCCCGCCTCAGCCTCCTAAGTAGCCCAGATTAAAGGTGCACACCACTGTGCCCAGCTAAAAATTTTTTAATTTTTAGTAGATGCAAGGTGTCACTTTGTTACACTGGTCTTGAAATCCTGGGCTCAAACAATCCTCTCACCTCACCCTCCCATAGTGCTGAGATTAAAGGCATGAGCCACCACACCTGGCCCAGAATATATTCTAATAAATACACTAACACAATACAATATAAACTAATAACTTATGGTTATTTTAATAGTCTGTACTAAATCATTTTTAAAATTTGAATTAAATAATTTTACTGAGAACCCATTTTAAAATTAATAACAATGGAGCCTAGAGATAAAGACATTGTGAAAAAAATCCTGCAATGCTGAAAGAAACCTTTATTTCTAAAATACCACTAACGTGTTATTCAGATTTGTGCCTTGAGGAGTCTATATAAAGTAAATACAAATTCAAAAGATGGTAAATGAACTAAGCTTTATCTAGTTGTATATAGTTTTCTTCAGTCACACTGCTTTTATAGAAGTAGCGAACAATAATATAATTCTTCAGGCAATCTAATGATCCACTGGCAGTAATGTGGCAGTGTGTATCTATTTTAAACATCATAGAAGAGTACTGAGAATTAGCAATTACTAAGATAAGCATCATGGCAGAGAGACTGGCAAATGTATTTGCAGTTTACAAACCTAGCATGGATGTTTTCTTTAAGTTTGTAGAATTGGCAACTTGGAAGGTATTACAGCCTTCCTATAAACATGTCATGCAGTTGCTGAAACGCCCAGTTCTGCCAGTGCTCCTTATCAGAGATTCTTAGAGATCAGGAAAGTGGCCAACTGTGAGATTTTGTTAGAATGGAAATCTGAATTAACTGAAGACAAAGAAGTATACCATTCCATACCATATTATGCCTTAAACAATAATGTCACTTCTGGTAAATCCCTATTTGGGCAGTAAAAGCAAAGAATACAACATTTAATTATCTGTTTCTAAAGCATTACGCAGTTTTGCTGAGCAAGACTGGGGAGGTCTGTCTCTTTCAGTGAAACTCCTGCAAGGTCTGGGTTTTATGTAAAGCAGCTAAAGAAATCAAATAAATAGCCTTTGTGAAATGATCCAGGATAACTTTGTATTTAGTTAGCAATTGTGTTGAAAATGCTACAAAATTGTTTTTGTTGAAGAAAAAATAAAAAAAATTAAAATTATAAAGAAGTATAACAAAATATTTCAATAATCAATAAATATGTTAGAAAGTTGGTCAATAAACTCTTAGATTTCATTTGCTATTCCTATTCTATTTTTGAAAGAAGCCTATTTACTATTTTAAAGTGCTTTTAGTGTTATTGTTTTCATCTTTAGCATTCTGACACTTAATCCTTCCTATATTTGATTTTTTCTTGGTCTTCTGTTAGTACTCAATGTCCCTTTTGATCACAGAAATTTGCTTTTCTCCAGTTATGTGAAATGTTCTTATATAATTAGTTTTCCATGTATTTATTATATGCCTTCTATTCTATTCTATTCTATTCTATTCTATTCTATTCTATTCAATTCTATTCAATTCAATTCAATTCATTCTAGTCCTTTAGTCCTTGTAGGCTTCCTAGGCCTATTTTTATAGGCCTTAAATCTTCTGCTCTAATTCATATTTTCAGTTATGGAAGTTTTGAGGGAATTTTAAAATTTGTTTTATTCATGTTGTCATATCAGGGAAAATTCTCCAAAGATGTTGAGTAATTCCTACTAAGAGATTAAGAGAATATTCTTAGGACAGTTTTACTTTGAAAGTCTTTAATACTCCTATTTCATTATAAAATCAATGGTATTACTTGAAATAAAGTCATTTACCTCCTGATATGATTTTATTGTGTTTGTGACATTTATTCAAATAAATATTTCAGTGGACATTTTACTGTTATCTGTGTGCAACTGCAAGCTCTCTTGGAAGAAGTTTTTTAAAACAGCAGAAAATGCTTTCCAAATCTATGCTTCATTGCTGCAGAATGAATAACTACTTCTATTGCTTAAGAAGGGAGATCAGTCTTCCTTTCAAAATAATCAGTAGATTATATTAGCATCAATTGAAATGCAGAAATGGTTGGAAGTATGTTATTAAAAGAGCACTTAAAAAATCATTATTATATAAATGAATACAGTATAGTTATCTGTTTTGCAAAACCATCATCTTCACCTTGAAACATTGTCTATTTCATTTACTTTTAATTAATGTCATCACAACTTAGCTTTGGCATAATGTGCCAGTAAGTAAAAAATGCAAGTACGTTTTAAAGCTCAAATTTTTACATGAGCCAGAAATAATAAAACAGATTGTCATACATTTTGTTTATCAAACATCAATGACTTAAGAGTTAATCTATAAGCACACAACATAGAAAACATATAGACCAACTACCTTTATATTTGGAATGCATTGGAAACAAATTTTCAGATAATACATGTAAACATTCTGTGAGGCACCACATCTTAGTGAAAATATCATTGAAATACAATAGAAGAATTGAGAGAATTTTCACTGAACATTATACCAGAAAATACTGGAAGGGTCATAAGTGCTAAGTAATGTATTACCAATAAAAATCATAAGAAGGTAATTCTACTTTTGTTCATAAAGGCATAACTGCTACACAGGACTTTCTCTACCCCATAAACAACAAGATAATCTAAAATAAAAATAAATAAATAACAATATTTTTGACTTCAGACAAGAGAGAAAAACAGTAATCTATGAAAATGGAAATACTGCACTGAGGCGCTTTCCAGAGCATGGCGCAGGCACAAGAAGGGGAAAAGCAAGTAGACTATTACAGCCTTGCTGAATAGACGAGATGGAGATTGTTGCTGGGAGAGGCTGAGGTAGCTAGAATGTGTAAAATAGAGAACCATAGGGAGATAACAAAGTAGCTCCAGAAATATACATAGGGCTATGCCTGAGATTTTTTGGCTGAGAGCTAAACTTCTAATGCACAGCATGAGATCCCATGAAGGTAAGAAAGAACAACTATTGGAGTAAAAGCCAATACTGCAAAAGTATACATAGAACAATAACCAGAGTCACACACATGAAGGATATTTTTCAGTTCTGATCAACCACGATAGATAATTTTTTCTTAGTAACTAGAAATCAATAAAGGGCGTGAAGAAATAGATACATTTCTAGAAACATACAACCTACCAAGAATGAGTCATGAAAATTTGAACAGCGATGAGTAAACAGATTGAATCAGCAATAAAATAACTTCCCAACGAAAAAAAAGGCAAGAACCAGAAAGGTTTCCAGGTGAATACTACCAAGTATTTAAAGAAGAATTAACACAATATTTCAAAATATTATGTTACCATCACCATTGGGTGATGGTGAGGGGAGGATAGAAAATGAACCCCATAATTTGCTAGGTGGATGGCAGAGAGGTGCTGAGTGTGATATGAATTGATGAGATCCTCGACAATATGAGGAACATAGACAGCTAGAGGTGGCTGACTTTTCTTCCAACTGACTTAGAATCCAGAAATAACTGAACCATGGTCACTTGTAATGGTGTCTATCCACAGTTATATCTGGTATATGAACAAAAGTCAATTTTTTGGGGGGAAGACAATAAATAAAATACCTCTGCAAATCTTACTGATTTGTTCTGTAATGAAATTTAAATTTAACATGAGCATACTACCATATTGTATTAAATGACAATGTTGGTAACATTCAAGTACTTTATTCATATATTCATATCATAATACTGATATGGATGATCAACTACATTGGGAGATTGACTTAAAAAGCCTTTCAGGATATTGATAGAAAATGACTGGACTAAGGAAAAATTGGATTTAGGTAGCCATTAGTTAATTTTTATGCCCAACAGTTCTGCATAAAGCTATCTCAAGAAATAAGTAACTGTAGCTAAGGAAAGAGAAACAAGTAATCAAATTAGTACCAAAATATGAAAATATATGTAATGACTTTCTGGCATGGGTTAGTTGTTTCTTTCTTTGTCTCTACGCCACACTGACTATTCCATAAATATTTGCTGGTATATCAGTGAATGTTATAGAAATGCTAAGATAAATATATGCTTAGAAAAATGTGACAGTCTTGTTCTAAGAGAACATAGACCAAGGGATAGGGGGATGTACAGTGAAGGACAGAGTTAATTCAGCATGACTGGATTGTTCAAATCCTGCACATTGCCCAAAAAGGACTGGTCTTCAGGACAACCTCTTGGCTCAAAGCTCAAACAAGCTTCCCTGATTGGAAGCACTTCACCTTTGTTGTCATGCATCCTTGATAAGAAAATTAAGTGCATCTGTGAGACTTCATTGGGAATGGATAACTCAAAGCTTGTGTTTGGTTTCTGCTGAAATTCATAACACAGATATTTTTCTTTTGCTAATTTTAATGTGTATCCTTCCAATGTAATAAAACATAACCATAAATAATAGTTTTTCTAACTTCAGTAAATCATTCTAGAGAGCCAGTAAACCTAAGGGTGTCTTGGAGATACATAACACAAAAATAGAAAGAGTAGGAAAAAATATATATTTAAAGTAATTGCAGAGTTGATTTGTCAATGGGATAAGAGGAAGTTCAGAAGTAAATGTTGTTTGTATATATGGCTTATTTACTGTATAGTATCCAAAAGAGTATAAAACCCCAAAGTATTTGGTAATAGAGGCATTTGTTATGAATACCAACTCAAACACTATTCATAATGACTTAATAAGAGGCATTTATATCTTTTTTCTGTTAAGTTCTCCAAATCTCTAAAAGCGACTCTCAGACATTTGATGTTTTATTATTTTATGGGGCTCTGCTTTATTTGAAAATATGCTAATCCTTCTGGGACCTACTAGCCAATTGACTCAAGGAACACCAGAAGCCTGCAGGCTTTTTCATGGAAAGGGAGAAATCTCGGGTCACATTTGTTTAAATGAATGTTTTCTCCAAAGGGCCACTTAAAAATGTTCTTGTTTGCTCCATCCCCAAATCAAAAATGTAGACCTCTTTTTGCATAGTACTTTTCATGCCATATCACATTTGTCGCTAATGACAAACATAATTAAATGATGTTTTCTTATTTTTTGTTTCTAGATATGTTACAAATGTATATGTATGTGTGTGCTTGATATCTTATATATAGATAGATAAACATATATAGATATTTTCAGGTATACAAAATTACCCTTGTAGGCATATGTTTTAACAAACAAAGTAGACATAGACAGTGACACGGATTGTTGTTTGCTTTAAAAAAGAGCTCTCTTCCCACACTTTTCGCTTTCTGAGACTGTCCAGCATGTATTTTTTCAGCTATCTCTGCAGCTAGAATAACAGATACATGATTAAATCTTGGCCAGTGTGAAGAATGAGAAAGTGTTAGTGTCATAGATTAGAGTCCTAAAAAAATGTAATCTTTGATAAAAGAAAATGATGTAAAAATAGAGTCCTTCTCTCTCCAATTCAGTATTTAGAAATTCTGGTTCATAGAAATGTTAGTTGGATATGTTGCAGCCATTTTGCAAAGTCAGTGGAAGATCAATAGAAAAGGTAACCTACAACTATGGCCTCATTGTCCTGCTAAATAAATAATAGATTCACTTACTTCTGATTTTCACGTTATTTAGAAAAAGTAAATATTTTTGTAAATAACATCTCGAAGTTTTTGTAATAAAACACGAATTAAAAGATTCATATAAAACATTGAATCTGAGAGACTAAAAGATGCTGAACTAAATATTGTATTAAATGTATAAATGACTATTAACTTGAAATCTAGTCAAAGGGTAAGAAGTTGATCTGTCAAGGCAACACAGTCATGGGAAATGTCATCATCTTGGTGGGGAAATAAAACTACAGGATTAAATATATTGACCATCTACTAGGTTACATGTACTGTCTAAAAACTAAGGATACAGTCAGTTAAAAGTTATAATTGTTGTAATCAATGCTGGTGAATTTCAATCAGAGTTTTATTAAAAGTGGAAGTGAGATTATGGAGAAAAATGCTTCTTCATCTCCTTTGATGGAGTGACCTATGTTATTGATGAGCTTCGCCCAGAAATCAGGAATGCATCACCCAGCCCCTTTAGTCTTTAGAAGCCAATAATGCTGGAGAACGTACTAATAGAGGAGCTGGTAAGTAAGGAGGGAATAAGTCCCAGAAAACTTCTCTCAGCTTAATTGCTAACAGTTATAAGAGTTCTGATTGGGAAGTGATATAATTACAAGGTAACTCTATACAATTAATTTGAAACCCCAAATCAGGTGAATGTGAATGTAAGTGTAGAAGGAGTATAAATGATCAGTAACCCCCTGCCCTACCCACAACACATACCAATTAATATATAGAGAATGAAAGGCCTTAACTTTTTGAAAAATAAAACAAAGGCAAAATTTATCTTTATTTTCCAATGAAATTCATATGTGGTGTAAATGATGCAATGGAAATTGTGAAGAGAGAAGAAATTTCAGATTTATGGAAAGTCATAAAATATAAGAAGATGATCCCTGATATCTTCAGTTTGTCAAGAGAAATAAAAATCAAGCTGGAAAGAATTAGATGACCTTTAAACACCATAATTTTGGTTTTAGAAGTGTCACTCACTTCCCATATCCTTTCATTGTTTGAAATAACATTGCATAAATAATAATTAAGAATTTTTGAAGAGATAAAAAGAGCAGATGTTTGTGTTTTAATAAATACTTCTTTTCTAGAACAGCAGAAGAGAGAAAATTGTATAGTTTTGCAAAATCTAGTGTAGTATTGGGGTTCAGGGTGCCCTCAGCTCCCCTGAGAGGACATTTCTCCAGGTTTTTGGTCTCCTGCCCTCTCAAGAATGAGAGAGGGGACCACGGTGCCATGCGCAGTAAATACTGGACTCAAAAGTGTTTGTAGAAAGTGATTTATTTAAGGAGATAGAGAAACAGGAGAAGGAGAAAGAAACAGCTAACTCTCACACTGAGTGAGAGAATCCAGAAAGATGGAATCCAGGAGTGGAAAGCAGTTTCCACGAGAGTGTTAGGGAATAGAGAAAGATGGAGTTTAGGAGGGGAAGACAGGCTTCCAAGAGAGTGTGGAAGGGGACTCCACGGGGAAAATCCAGGAGAGAGAAATATGGTTTCCAGGAAGAGAGTATTCATGGAAGGGGACCCAATCATGGAGTCTGAAGGAGTGTGAAAGAAGGGGACTTTTAACCTGGGAGGAACCCCCACCTTCTCTAAGACCCCAGGCCAATCAAAGGAGTTCCTTAGAATTTCTGCTAGAGTGATTGAGTCTTAGTTTCTTCCATAGCCCGTGAAATTCAAACATAACCGTTATATCTCCCAGATGGAGAGAGATGGAAGGAGGGCATGACACTAGGAAGTTCTTGCCTTTAAAGCTACGCCCCCTTGTGGACTCGGAAAGATAACACATTCCCTCAATAGGATACAGAGTGTAATTTGAAAATACAATCAATATCTTTCATTATTTTATATTTTCATGTTCTCCCTTCTTTGTTTTAAAAAATCTTTTTCTTTCTTGTAACCAAAATACTGAAAGAAGGCCAGTGAACCGAAGTAATCACTGAAAATATTTTAAGGAATTTCAAGTAGTAGTAACCATACAATGTTTACCATGGGTAAGATAATCTAGTAATCAGATTGTGTGTGGGGATGGAGGGTGTTTGCACTTAATTTAATCCCATAACAATGCTGTACTGTAAATTTACTGTTTTCCAATATTTCAGCTGAAGAATTTGAGGCAGCATTGTGTTCAAGATTATACAGGCAGTTTTAACCAGAACAGATGTTAAAATTGGTCTTCAAAGTCAGCTTCATTAACATTGAAATATGAGTCTACACCAAATAAGGCCTCAACTACTGCCTAGTACCTAGGGCCAGGCACTATGTAAACATTGACACATTTTGCCTGTACCAAAACAATCCCTTGAAGTTATTTTCATTGTATGTGTGTATAGGAATCTAAGACAGATTATTTCAGTAACTTGTTTAAGTCCTCATGTAATAATAGTAGAACTGAAGTTTTACTCATTGTCTGATGACTTCAAATTCAAAATGTTTAGAAGATGATTTGTCCTGGTATATCCCTAAGAGTATCAGTTTAACTGTGTTATTCCTTTCTAATTATTCATATTAGTAGAGACGGGGATTCATCATGTTGGCCAGGATGGTTTCGATCGCCTGACCTCGTGATCTGCCCGCCTCAGACTCCCAAAGTGCTGGGATTACAGGTATTAGCCACCATGCCTGGCCTCATATTATATTCTTTTGCATCTCACTGATATCTCAATTTGAACAATAAATTGTATATTAATAGATACCCTAAGAATACCACGCCATAATAACTTCCAGTTTGGAGCTCCTAAGCTAAGCCCTGTAAGTCACAACCCGAGATGTTACCAGATCACAGCAGAAGCTGTTTTATGTACCCCATCACACCATAATAGCTTCCTTACTCACCGACTGCTATGATGGCTGCCACCTTGTCTTTTCCGGTTATGTTGACATCTGAGTAACATCAGCACAGGAAAAGTGTCCTTGTCTCTATCCTAAGAAATAATTTAAGAAACATATAGTCACCATTAAATAATTGGTCTACTCCTATTCATTGCTGGGTTAGAGAAGGTTCTTCTTCATTTCTTCCATCTGTCTTTTTTTCTTTGTGGCTTTTCAATCAATGATTTCAATTGATTGAAATTCAGTTGAAGTCCTCTTTAGGATGAGAACAGACATCTCATCCTCCAAAGCCATTCGGATCATTGCTAGTTTATTACTATCAAACACTGGGTAAATACTTAGATGTTTTCATAAAAGAGTCCATATTGTATACTTTATGAAATACATCATATGAATCAATGTGATAGACTATATTAGAGATCACATATGATCTATTCATATACATTTCCATTATTAAATATTTCAAGTCATCAAAGCTAATAGAAAAGCCAAAGACACAAATTGAAATCATTGATAGAAAAGCCACCAAAAAAAGAGATGGAATAAATGATAATATGCTCTTCTTTTAAATTAAATAGAAATGCTACAAAAGCACATTTTTTTTCCCCTGAGAGGTATTTTAAGCAGCACTGCTGTCGTTAGATGGAGGTATGTCAGTTCCAACTCCTAGCTCTGTAACTCACTATCTGGAAAGCCTGTAATAAATTATATAAATTTACGATGATTCCATTTTTTCACATGTAAAAGATTGGTAATAATATTTACTTCCCTTATACAGTTGTTGAAGATTAAATTAAGTAATTTATGCCTAACTACTGGCATACAGTAGATGCTTAGCGCACTAATATTAGTCAATAGCATAATAACAATTATCTACTATTGGCATATAGTAGTTGCTTAACATTGATATTATACATTTAATAATCTTATGAAATTACCAACATGGAAATGTAAACTTAAAGACACACTTTTGAAGTAATTATTATGTCAACACATATTTTTAACAAATGTCAGCATATTTTCAAATTTAAAACATTATAAAATGTATCAATAGTTTTGGAAAAGAATATTCATCTGAAATTTTTTTTTGAAATGATTTCCTGTTGATCACTCCATAATTTGCTTTTGTAGTATGACAGAAAATATTATCCCAAAGCAGGCTTAGTGTTTAGTCATTTTTTTCCTTTGTTCTTGTGCAATGTTGAAACAAAAAAAAGATCTGTGAAAATAGAGAATCTTAAAAGAGAATTTAACTGCTGCTCTCAAGCGTGGCTTTGACAATGTGACTCTTCATCCTGGAGAGCCCTCTGTGGTAGCAGAATTTGGCTAGTCCATGAACTTTAGCTCCCATTTAAGAAAAATGAAATGGGTGACCCAGGGATACCATCACTCTATGAAGATAATCATTAACAATTCATGAAAGAGTAAACTCATAAGATCAGGGGTGTGCTCATCTTAGATTTCTTCACATCAGTGCACAGAATCAGGAGGCAATTGAGCAATTTACTGCTGTCCTTTTAGCATTGAAGATTTGTTGATTGTTGGTTGATAGGGAAGATAGGAAAAATGGTACTATTGTAATACCATGTCTCTCATATTACCACTCTGTGCATGCAAAGTGATCATTTTGTATCAGATCAGATCTAGGATCTTGAACAAAATTAAAGAGAACTTTTAAAGGTCCAATATAGTACCTTTGCTATTAGAGGATGAATTATAGTTTTTACTAGAGGAGAGTATTAGGCTAATAGCTTTCAGCTAAGTAATGTATTTCAAAGGGCAAAAGAGTTGCTGAGGTCTTTTGTGCCTTTTTCTCTAACTATTTTTTTTAACTATTTAATCACTCTAGAAAACAATAGAGATTGTTAATTGCCGAGAAGGCTCTAAAATGCAACAATATAATGTGCTGCAGAGAAAATCACATTCTTATATGTCTGCATTGAGGCTCCAGCCCCTAGACAATGATCCTCACAGCAGATATATCTGTTCTCAAGGTTTATTTCATAGTACTTACTAGTAATTAGACAGGGATTATTGTATTAAAGCTGTTTGATACATAATTATCATATTAAGATATCTTCTAGGTGTTAAAGGAAAATAGAAATCACACCAGACAAGCATAGAGAAGTTTATTTTATTCTGACACTGTTGCTGCAGGTGAGAAAGAATGAACTTAACACCCCTGAAAAGGAAGAGGCAGACAGGGTTTTTAAGTAGTGGGGTAGTTAGTACAAAAGTACTGGGCATATTCAGGAGGTGGTTGATCAGTATATGTCTGGCACTTAGAGATATTTTTGAGTTTGCGAACATTTTTCTCAGTAATTAGCCTTCTGTGTTTGCTAATTAGCATCTATTAAAATTAGTATCCTCCACTCCCATAGACACTGGGAGATAGGGACACATCTCCTTAGATGTTTACATTTAAAAGAGATGGCTCCCAAGTCCTCAAGAATGATATTTTTTTTTGGTTGCAAAACTGGCAAGAGACTAGGGAAAGATTTGTATATATTTCAAAGAGACAGAGAAGGAATTTATAATGTCAAGTTTTTGAAAAAAATTCTCTAAGAAAAGAGAAGTAAAGGACATATATTTCCCATCTAAAGAGGAAGAAACCAGTACAAAGTCTATTCAAGTTGAGGGGAATGTTAAGGCCATCTTGGTCATTATTTATTATTTATATTATTTTGACATAAATCTATAAAGACACATAGACAATTTAAATCAAATGAAACAAATATACTTCTGCAATAATTACTGTGTCAAAGAATATTAATAAATATTGATGTCTCCTATTTACTTATGGATTTCTATTTTAAAAAGAATATGAAAATATATCAATATATCTTTTGAAATAGATATCATTATCTCACTGTATAGGGTGCAACTGAGTCTGAAAAACAATTTCCTTTTTCATTCTTTGAATATGTTTAGATATATACGTGTCATACATATTCAGTCACATATATATGTATATGTATATGAGCTGAAATTAACCCAAGATCTCACTGGAAAGTATAAGCTTTGGCATCAATCCTGAATTTAGTCATGTCTCTGTTAATTAGCAGCTCTATGACTTCATTTATTTTATACTTAATTTTCCTTTGCTTTAGTCCTTATTTGGAAGCTAAGAACCAATACTATTATCTTTATCTAATAGGGTTAGTGTAAGGCCTAACAAAGAAAAATGTGGGTAAAAAGACTAGTACATAGTAAATGTCCTATAAAGGTTAATTATTTACATTTTTACTCTAAATGTCGTTTTCTCAATGTATCATGTCTCCTCCTAAGAGACATTATTTTGAGGATTTTGGAATAAATTATATGTGAATCACTGTGGTAGGTATTACAGTTCTTATTTTGAATCTCTGTATGATTATGCATTATTTTGAAATTGTTTTAATTATTAGTTCTGTTTTGTATACTAATAAACACAAAAAAGTTTTAAATACAAAGTAAAATACAAGTCCATGAAAATATCTATATAAACAGATATAGAGTAGAAATGTATTTACTACCTTATTTAGAAGAGTAGTGTGCTAGAGTGGTTAAGCACACAACTATAGAGCCAGATAGCAAGGATGGTAATAATAGTTCTTATACTTTGTGTGGATAAAATTGGGTAATAAAAACATGAAATTAACTTATAGTAGTTACAGCAACAGAGTATGCCTTTTCTTAACTGAGAGCTATCATTATCATTTCAAAATTTCCATTATTCTTTTCCCCTGAACTTCAGTGGCATACATTTTACTCCTGGCATTCTATAATAAAAATAAATCATAAAAAATAGAAAATTATAAGAAAATTTATTGACTTTTTAAATATATATATATACACACACACTCAATTGAGAGTATATATTTATGTTTATTTATATACTTTCAATTGTGTGTGTGTGTATATATATATATACATAGAGAGAGAGAGAGAGAGAGAGAGGATAAATACAATGAGAATACACACACACACACACACACACTCTCTCAATTCATAAATAAATGAAAAATATTAACAAAACCTAGCACCCAACTGATACAGTTCAAATCTCTTTTTATCCTCTCTTCCAAATTCAGAATTATCAGCTTGAAAATAGAGGTAGAAAGCAGTATAAGAAAAATAAATCAGTAAAAATATAAAATTTACATGCTGATTTTCTCTTTTAAAACTATGGTTTTAAATAAAAGTAGAAATTGTAATGGTAATACATGTATATAGCTATCCACAGACATATTTCTATATATGCATAAACAGATATAGAGTGAGAATGTATTATAATGTTCCAACTGTGTATATAACAGGTGTATTTTATATATGTAGGTTACATATATAATTCATCATAAACTACTCAAAAAATTAGTTTAAACTTTCAGATTGACATAGGTATTAAAAATAGCTCTTAATAAATTCCTAGATGTTGTCTAGAGTATAATTCAAAAATTAATTTATGCTACTAGGGTTTTCACCATTTAGTATCTTTAGCTTTTTGCATCTAGCTATAGCTAATGTTCCTTGTAAAGGGTTAGCAGTGATGCAAATTATTCCTATTTATAGCAATGTGAGAGACTGAATACACAACTGAAAAATAACCTGACCTTATATAAAGACAGAACTCTGACCCACAATCTGCAGTAACTGCCCAGGAAAAAAACCACTTATCTCCAGTAACCTGCCAGGAACTGAGCCCGCTATGTCTAACATGTAGAAAATTCGAATTCTATTTCTAGTTACATTGGAGGAATCTAAACAACTTTTTTTAACAATCAGTCCGAAATGCCCAAGGCTTAATCAATAACTGACAACTTCTTTAATTTTTTCTCCTGCATCGAGCCTAGAATTTACCAGAGAAAGTCAGATAGGTAACCCTAACCAATCACATACAACTCCTCAGTTCTAGTTAGCCTGCTTATAACTTCATATTGACAGCCTCCAGTCAGGACATACATCAAGCTTTTCTTTTTTTCTCCTGTAATAAATGTTGCCCACTCTTGCTTGCCTTTGAGTTTCAGCCAAAAGCAAATGATAGTGGCTGACTTTTTGCTATAGCAATCTTTGGATAAATAGCCTTTCCTTTTTTGTATTTGGTTGGTCTTCACTTTTTTTAACTTTTGGTTTAAGTTTAGGGGTACAAGCTCAGGTTTGTTACATAGGTAAACAGGTGTCATGGGGGTTTGTCGTACCAAGTATTTCATCACCCACATATTAAACCTACTACCCATATTCCCTGATTATCTTTGTCCTCCCACTTGCCACCCTCTGAAAGGCCCCAGTGTGTGTTATTCCCCTCTATATGTCCATGCATTTTCATCATTTAGCTTTACTTATAAGTGAAAACATGCAGTAATTGATTTTCTGTTCCCATGTTAGTTTGCTAAGGATAATTCCCTCTAGCTCCATCCATGTCCCTGCAAAATACATGCTCTTGTTCTTTTTTAAGGCTGCGTAGTATTCCATGATGTATACTGTTTACACAGTTATCTTGGAGGTCCCACTGAAACTCAGTCTGTACTAGCTATCTCTGTATTGCCCACATGAGGCCCCTTGTGCCTTGCTGCTCTCAGCTTGCAGTTCATGACAGTGTGGTAATTTGGAATTCTGCTTTCTTTATTTTAGGATTCTCCATTACTATTTGGTTTGGTACATAGGTTTTGTTCTTGGTTCCCACTTGTTTTCCCTCCTTGATGAAATCAGGCCATTCTTTCTCATCCTACTTTGCTATTTTTTTTTTTTTTTTGTTAACTCAATGTGTGTTTTGCTGTTTAAAACTGTTGTTTGTCATAAAGAGAAGAACCATGGGGGGAGCCACAAAAAAGGCTCTATAAGCCTGTTGTCCCACATGGCCTCAGAGACCAGGGAGTTTGGTCTTTGTTTATTTTCACCAATGCAATGCAAATTAATTTATTCCAGTTCAAGAAACAATTATAAATTAAAGTGTACATAAAATATGCAGTTTTCAATTGTGTCTACTTAAAGATATCTTTATGTGTGAACATACACATGGGGAAAAGTTTTACTGAAGTTCGATCCTTTTGGAGAAATTAAACATTGAGGTCTTCTACTTAAAGAAAAACTGCCCATTTATAGGACTTTATAATATGAAAAGATGACTTTCAAAACTTAATCACATATAAGAATTACATATTACTAGGTACGTGTTAAACGTGTAATATACTGGACATCTTGATTTAATTTGAAAATATAAAATAAAGTATAATGCTAAGTTTCAAATGGATTATCTTGCATAATTTTTTTAGATTTGATACACTTAAGTTGTCAGTTTATTGTTTTGTGGTGGATGTGAACACAGTGGTTTCTTTTAGATTTTAATTTCTGGAGATACAAATTACTACTACTGCATCATATCATATAAAATTTTCAGAACACTCAAAGGAAACTGAAGAAAATTTAAATATTTACCCTAAAATATAATTTTTGCCATATTTAAAATGGTTGCCACAGGGCCAACAGGCTAAAGTGGCCTGTGCAAAGCTATTTTTATGAAAAAAGTTTATATCTATAGAGAATTCCCATTAACGTAGCCTGCTCTCCCCTTGTCCAGATCTAAGGAAGATTAACTGAGAATCTAACAACTTCAATGGCATAATAATAATAATTACCATCTACTTTTTTGGAGGGCTGCTACCTGTGAGTTTTCATCTATGTAATAAGACCACCTTTGCTAGCTAAGCCTCCTCTTCCCCCTCTCCTATCACTTGCTTTCCATTAAAACCTGATGTACCACCATAACCTGTTTTTAGCCATACTTTGAGCCTATGTTCCTTCTGTAACCTCAAGATGGTATGTAAGTTTCCATATTTCCCATTGGGGGTTGGGCTATCTTTCCAAAGGCTCTTATGTATAAGAATTAAATAAATTTATGTGCCTCTTCTCCTATTATTCAATCTGCTTCATGTCAGTGATTTTCAGCAAACTTTCAGGGGTCAAAACATATACACTCATACACATATAACCTGACAACATAAAGAAGATAAACATTTGCTAAGGCTAAGCAGACGTTGTCTGACTCTCTTTAGTAGAGTATTTAAAGTATAGAAGTATACAAATCAGGAGTAAGTCTGTATGTTCTCAAAATAAAGCAGTAAAGCATAAAACTGAGAAGGTTCATTGGGGGTTTTCTCAACCAGATATTAAAAATGTATGTTTTCATATTGAATATCCTTATTATTACCATAGAGACAAAATCTAGTTTCCAAAAGAAAAGAAAAATCATGTTTTCTGGTTAAAAATAAAAATTAGAGTATGATAATAATTTATCCTTCTTAATAGAAAATATGGCTATAGATTGGGATAAAGAGGATACACAAAGAAGATTGTATCATAAATTATTATAAGAAAATTGTATGACAAGGTCATTAATATATTTAGCTAGAATAAAAAACAGGAATTGTGGCATAGAAATTAAAGTATCTGATGTCTAAGCCCAGTGTTAATCTATTGCTGTTGGAGGACATTGAAAAAAAGGCAGATAAAAATTGCAGTGAAAGGCTGTCTATGCCCTTAGGTATCCTTTACAAATTCTAATTTGTTGCTGTTCACTGAACTGTTTCATTCTTTAAATAGCCCACACATTCTATTTACTCTAAAACCAAAATGACAACCAAAGGCCTTTTGTGCATGTGCACATCTGGGGAATAGAGTACATTTCCCAGAATGTTTGGCCAGTTTTTGTTTTGTTTAATCTTTTCTTCTTTACAAAATACAGTTAAAAACGTATAGGCAAATAACTTAAGCTTATGTCCCTGCTCTATTTTTGTACTGTGCAACTTTGTTTGCAATTCTGTAATCTGCTGGTTGTGCCCTGAGTTTTGCTGCTATTCTTAAGACACTATAATCATATGTATTTTTCTTTATCTTTCATTCTTTTGATATAATGATTTTGTTTCCCTAATAGTAGGACATATGTTATCGGTCATGGCTCAATGGAATTATCAAAAATCATTAAAACATTTATTTAATATCAACAAAATTAGATAAAATAATAGAGAAAAATACATTGGATGCTCTCAAAAATACTACCATTGTAAAGTTGTGTGATTTTCTCCACTTGGTTTCAGCCACATGTGTTTTAAAATCACTGAAAAATCCTAATTTATCAGCAATATATTAGCTATTTATTTGCCTAATATCTAAAGACATAGTCATGTGCCTGTATAATTTTTATAAAACTAATTTTAATATCTGTATCACATATGTTTAATAAATGCTCCACAATTTAATAAACTATTTTTCCATAGGAGCTTTAATTTTGCTATTTTTCACTTTCAACAATAACATTCTGTGGAACACATATGTGCATATTTTTGGTCTATAATTTTGATCAACTGAAATTGTATATACTTATTATGTTCCTTCTATAGACAATGCACCAGGTTAGCAATTCAAAATAAATAGATGGTTAATCTAGGTCTTGTTCCCAACAAATTTATATTATTATTTTAGTGAGGGAGATCATCAAAACATACACATGGAAAATATAGAGTTTCTTCTCAGTCCCACAATATACAAAAATGCCATGGTAAAGAGTTTACGATTCAACTAGGAAAAAGAGATTAAATAAATTTATAAAACAACTGAATGTAGTTTTATGTAATATAAAATATCAAACAAATTTTGTGTCTTGTAAGGGCCATTAATTTGTATTAATATTTATTAATATTATACAGTTTTTATAAACTTTCAGCTCAAAAATATTTGTAACATTTTAATTTATTTTGCATTGAAATTTTTCTAGATTCAAATTATCTATTCTGTAGTTCAAATGCATATTTAAACAAATATTCTTAGCCTACCAAAGAAGTTCTTACTCCACACTCCCTGCTCAGTTGTATAGATACACAATTTTACTTTACTCATGACAATTTTATTGGAGGACCTATCTATTAGAATGAGGCAAATCATTTCAACTTCAGCCTTTCAGTGTCTCTTTCACAAACTTCAGCACATTTACTTTTTGAGGATGTTGCAGGTCACTCTCAAAGGGTTGGTCTCACCTGACTTTTTCACTACTTCTGAACCTCACCTGTCATCTCCACTTTATGTCCTTTGATGTTCCAAACTTCTAGTTTCTTTTTCCTGATTAATTCAACTGGATTCCTGGAGACAAAGCTACACATGATCTCAAGGTCTTTTGGCAATGACATCTTAAGAGTCAAGTTAGAAAGAAACACTCAGCTAAGGAACTGATTAAGAGTCCAGATGAAGAAATTGTCATAAAACTACACATATAAGCCAGGAGAGCTTGACACCACCAGAAAACTGGAAGAAGATGTGCTATAGCTGGCCTAAAATTAGAGCCTGAACAACACTATTTTATAAAAGACAAAGTTGTGTTTTAAATAAGTTGAAACAGCTGCCCCATTCTCCTCACAATAACTGCTGACCTTGGTGTCTAAGTAAGGCTGCACACCTTCCTTATCAGTAA
>CAUYLG010058599.1:0-76965 GCA_963573385.1 Cacajao melanocephalus
TGGTGGTTATCTAATAAAACTTTATTTATAAACACTGGCAGTGGGCCAGATTTGGCCTGTGGGCAGGTGGTTTGCCAACCCCTGGTCTGGAATGATGTACCACAAAGTTCTAGCACTTGGCCCTTTGTGAAGTCTTTTACCCCTTCTTCATAGCCATGTAAAAGCAGGGAGTGTAAGCATCCCATGAACGAGGGCCTCATTGCAGCCATGGAGCCTGGCCTCTCCTAAGTCTTGTTTTGGTATTGCATCCTTGGATATTTTTGTTCATCAGTACCAGAAGATTATTTTTAGCATTCTCTCTGAATGTATTTTTTAAACTGTTTGGGAAAATGTTTCATCTCTAGCTAATAAATGCTGATGTCATGAAAAACAATTAGAGTCATGTTTTACTCAACAAGGACTAACTGAGGTCATTTTCAGGGGGATATTGTCTCCGTTACATAGAGCAGCCAGGCAGTGTCAGACTTCACACATAGCTTTGTTTGCACAACCCACATGTCTGTGGCTACTGGGTTTATGTTTTTAATAGCTGGGTGTACTCTGCCACACAATTTGGATTTTTAAAAATTAAAGGCTTGCCTTTGGTAGTTTCAGAGGGTTTGTGTCATGGAAAGAGAGAATGAATGATTCAAATAGTCAACATATCCGTCTTTTCAATAGGCTCTTATTTGGCACCGCATTTGAACACAGCCTTCTTGAAAGGAAGAATGACGGCCTGAGCTTCCATATGCCTACGTGACCACATGGCAAAAAGATGGACAACAATGTATCCAAGGGATATATCAACAATTTTCAGCATGAGAATTGTCCAGGGAAGGGCTCTTGGCAGAGATCTGAAGGGAAGCTTTTAGTGCAGCTTCCTTTTCAAATCCTGGGTAAAGCCACTATACTCAATCTCTCACTTTAATAAGGACTAAATCCACATGCTAGGTTTCAAAAGAAAGAAAAAACCTACTTTAACTGCTAAAACTTCCCTGAAACATACTCAGGGGAACAGGGCACATATGGTGTTGTAATTTTTTTTTTTAAGCAAGACATCTGCAGTATTCAAGAAATAGCTGAAATCTGTTAGATTTCAGAAACTTTTATAAGCTGAACTCCAAAATAGATAAATTATTTTTATTAGATTCAGCAATGGTCAATTCTTGAAGAAAATTCTACCTGGGAAACGACATTTCAAAAGAGGAACTTTGATAGTGTATATGTTTAGATCTTGATTTCAAACAGTAAGTGCTAAGAAAATTAATTTCCAATGCATGTGTGATTGAGTAGAGCTACAAAGATCTTGAGCAGGAGCTTTTCCCATAGATAATGGGAAACAATGGTGGGCCTGTCAGTTTTCTTGCTGTGACCTCTCTAGGCAGCATTTCTGAGTGCTTGACACTGACTATTGTTCAATAAATATTATTGTACACCTACTATATGACAGGCATTGTGCAAGGCCCTTGGAATGCAACAATACACAAACCAGCCTGCAGAGAGCTTAAATCTAAAAGTGGGTATTAAAAAGGACAGATAATTAATTGACTATAATAGGGTCTGGAGAAACTTACTTAAGAAGTTGGCTTTTACCTGGAGATTGAATGCTGAATACATGTTAGCCAAGGCAATGACTAGCCAAGGAGTCTTTCAGGCAGCAGGAACAGCATTTAGGCTTTTAGGGAAAGATCATAAGATGGGTTTGAAGGAAGCAAAGGCTGTCTGCATAGCTGGAGCACAGAACATGAAGGGAGCAGAAGCAGATAATTCTAGGAGCCACGAACAAGTACTGAAGGAGTTTGGATACCACAACGAGGATTCAAGATTTCATCTGCAGCATCCCTTTCTAACTCCCTTTGCTGTAGTTTGAATGACGGTGTCCCCACCAAAATTCATGTTGAAACTCAATCCGTAATGTAACTGTATCAAGAAGTGTGGTCTTTCAGTGGTGATTGAGTCATAAGGGCAGTAAATAGGATTAAGGCCTTTATAAGGAAGGTTTCACACATGGTTTGGCCCTCTTGCTCTTCAGCGTTCTCTCCTGTGAAATATAGCAAGAGGGGCCATTACCAGACACCAAATGCCACTTCCTTGATCTCAGACTTCCCAGCTTTTAGAACTGTGAGAAATACATTTTAATTGTTTTAAAATTACCCAGTCTGTGGCATTTTGTTACAGCAGCACAAAGACACCCTTTAAGAGTGAATTTCCCCAAAGCATTTTGGAAATATATAGATATCTGTATGCATAGATATCAATCTCTCTCTCTCTCTTGCTCTTTCTCTCTCTCTATATATATATATGCATATATACACAAACATATATATATATATATATGAGATATATGAGACAGTTTCTTTCTCTCTGAAAATAGAGTGTGTGTATATATATATATATATATATATATATATATGTTTATATTAGATATATAAACATATATGTATATACACACTCTCTTTTCTCAGAGAAAAACAAACCCTGCAATGGACTCCAAATATGTGATGCAATGATTAAGACAATTCTTGAGTCACTGAAAACAAAATGTATTCCATGGCTTCTGTGTTCTGTAGAAATAAATAAAATCAATTAGTAAACAGATTATCTCAGAAGAAATGGTATCAGGAAGAATAAGTATGCCACCTGAAGTATAGGTGTCTGGTGCACTGAGAATCATATAAAAATGTGCAGATATTCCAATTTTTTCATAACGATGCACCTCTTTTTAACAAGAAAGTGACTAAAACTACTTTCCAATGGAAGCAAAATCAACTAAAATTGTTGCAGAACAGAGAAAGAAAAAGAAATCTCACCATTCTAAAACTGATTTTTACTTTTCAGTTTTGCAAATTGTTTGTTGCCCAGTTTGTATATTTTACAGCGACAATCATGTCTTCTTTTTAATGTTTTTTGACTGAAAGTTACTTTCCATATTTCAAATGATTCTGCATCATTATCTTTTATAATAACTGCAAACATTTCAACTCAAAATAATTGTGACTTAATTCTAATTATGTTTCAGTGTAGGATGATTGAGAAAGAATTCTAATTATGTTTCAGTGTAGGATGATTGAGAAAGTTGTTTAAAAAGGAAAAAGGTTTTCTGCACTAAGGTTTAATGTATGCTTAAATCACTAATTTAAGTAAAAAGAAACGAGCCATTTTAATAAAATGGCTAGAACAGCATACAGTCATTTACTCCTAAAATTTAGCAAGGGCAGAATGAATGGACTTATATTTCAGTAATCTGAGTATTTACTCCAACTACTAATAATTTAAATACTATTAATTATTTTTAATAGTCTTCATTTTTTAGAGCAGTTCTAAGTCCACAGCAAAATTGAAGGTAAGTATAGAGAGTTTCCATTTGCCCCTTACCCCCATGTAGACATAGTCCACACTATTATCAACAACCTCTGAGTGGTACACTTGTTGCAACTGATAAGTGGATGTACCGATACACGGATGTATTATTGACACCCAAAATCCAGTTTACGTTATAATTCATTCTGTGTCATACATTCTCTGGATATGGAAGAGTGTATAATGACATGTATCCACCATTATGTTTTAATCAGCAGCATTCTTACTGCCCAAAAAGTCCTCCATGCTCCACCTGTTTACCTGGCCATGCCTTCGCACCCCTTGCAATGATTGATCGTTTTACTGTCTTTATAGTTTTGCCTTTTCCAGAATGTCATCTAGTTGGAATCATATAGTGCATAGCCTTTCACCTTGGATTCTTTCATTTAATAATGTGTACTTAAATTTCTTTCATGTCTTTTCATGACTTGATACTTCATTTATTTTCAGTACTGAATAATATTCCATATTATTCAAAAACCTATATACTGCTATGAACATCAGCCTATAGGTTTTTATATACACTGAACACAATAAACTTATTTGCCAGAATTCTTTCTTAGCACTTGGTTGTTTTAACCAAGAAGGCAAAAAGTATTGATAATATAATGAAACTTTATTTCTTGTCACCTAGGAGGGAAGATAACAGACTGTGTAGTTTTTTTTTTTTTTGGACGTTTCTTATTTATCAGGATTATGATAAAAATAAAGAAAATAATGATAAAATGTGCAATTGACTCAGCACACACTGTTCTTTTTTTTTTTTTCTCTCTCTGTCTTTAAGCCAACGCATCACATTTGCTTTTACACTCCGATGAAACCACTCTTATCAAGATCACCAACAATTCCTTGCCAAATCCAAAAACAAATCACCTGGTTTCTCCTTACTGGACTTTGGCGGGTTCCACATGCCACACTCACTTATAACCTTATTCATCTCACTGAACACAATAAACACATCTTCTCCTTCTGTGACCCTCACTATGCTATGTCCTATCTACCTCTAAACATCAGAGTCCAAAGGACTCAGCCATAGAATCTCTCCTCTTTGCTAAATACACTTCTTTCCCTAAGTAATCTCACTCAATCCTATGGATTTAAAAATCGTCTATCTGCTGATGAGTTCAAAATTTATAGCTCTAGTCCTGAACCTTGCCTGAACTCTAAACTCATAAATCCAACTCTAAACCTTAAAATACACAGAACAATTGATTCATAAATCTTTTTTTTTTTCACACACCCTCTTCCACACCCTAGATGCTATATTCTGCAGTTTCATGGTTCTCAAAAAAGGATATTTATTTTTTTTCTGTTTGCTGACTTAGGCTGAAAAGTTCAAAGTCAGCTTTCATTTCTCTTTCTCCCTGATCATTCTCAACAGAGAAGTCAATATATGTTATTACAGCTCTATCCTCAACACATCCCAAATACTTGTATTCATCACTGTCTTCCTTCCAAGCAGTCACTGTGTCTCACCCAGACTGCTAATGCTGCCCAACCTGTCTTTCTCCTTCCACTCTTGTCCCTGTTTAGAGCAGTCTTCACACAGCGGCTGGAGTTACATGACACAATGTAAGAAATAGACTCCCTGTCTGTTTTGCTGAGACATTAACACCAGGTATCAAAGTGAGTGTGAGGCAAATCCTCATGTGCAGTTTTTCAAAAGAAAACCCCAACAACTTGCTGCAAGGGTCTTGCATCTCCTTCACTCATTCTGAACAAGAGTCTAAGAAAAAGAGAGTTTGGGTCTTTGTCTCTTGTCCAATAGAGCTTCCAGGGAGAAAAGAAACCATCAGCAGCAAGAACCCAGATATGGACTTTCAGATGCCCAGGAGCCTGGCAGGAATGTCTAAAGATCACCAGGAATAGAAGTGTAAGTATCTCTATCACAGGAAATACAAGAAACACTTTCTCATGAGAGAAAGTCTCTGTTTAAGACCCAAAGAATTCAAAGCCACCCAACCAAGTCTCATCTACCTGCCATAGCTATGTGAAGGGGCGGTGGCAGGTTAGGGGAGGTAAGTCTATTTTGCCCCTTTTCCAATTCAGCTTCCCACAGGGTCCAGCACTAGGAGACAGGATAGACATGAACACTGAGTCAAAATCAAGATGTGGATTATTACACAGAGCTGGACACTTTCCTGAAGTGAAACTCTGTTTGCAATTTAAGGTAATTATAGAACTGTCTATTAGTAACCAGTGAGCAGGAAAGTTGTGGGCCTGCCAGAGTTTTCCTCCAGGATGAGGGTAAAGCTATTCCCATTGACTAAGCTTTAAAGAGATGGTGGGAATTGGCCTGGCACAGTGGCTCACGTCTGTAATACCAACAGTTTGGGAGGCTGAGACAGGAGGATTGCTTGAGTTTAGAAGTTCAAGACCACCCTGGGCAACAAAATGAGACTTTGTCTATAGAAAATAAGAGAAAAAATAATTAGCCAGGTGTGGTGGCCCATGCCTATGTTCCCAGCTAGATGAGAGGCAAAGGCAGGAGTATCACTTGAGCCCAGGAGGCTGAGGCAGCAGTGAGCCCTGATTGTGCCCCTGCACTCCAGCCTGGGTGACAGTGTAAGACCTTATCTAAAAAAATAAAAATAATAAAGTGAGAATAAAGTATAGAGTAGTTGTTTTTTTGTTTTTTGGGTTTTTTTTTTTTTTACCAGTAATACTGGTTCAAAAGTCTAGTTATGTCATTTATTAAAAATTTAAATCAGATTATGACTCTCCTCTGTAGTTCACCCCCAAGGCCTTACATTGTATTTAGAATAAAACACAAATAAACAGCAAATACATCTCATAGCCTTCAAGATTTGACACGATCTGACCCCTTTTCACTCCTCAGCCCATCTCCAGCCATTTTCTTTTTCTTTTGCAGAGTGGTCCACTCACACTGACTTTCTTTCCACTCTTTGAGAGTGTTAAGCTTATCCTTCCTCAGAGACTTCCCTTTTGCTGTTCTTTGACTCTGTAATCTTTTAGATATGGGCAAATCTGCCACCTCATTTCTTTTACGACTCCTAAAACATCACTTTTTCAGTGAGCTCTTACTAGATTTTATTATCTAATTATCACTCTTCCCCCATTCTACAATGAGCAACATGGCCCTTTGTTAATTGTTTTCATACCACGTATCACTACATAGAATTACATATTTTTATTCATTGGTAGATTTTATGTTTTTCTCTTACTAAATAATTACCTTGTTCATCACTGTGGTTCCAGCACCTAGAAAAATGCCTGGGATAGAGTAGACTCTCAGTAATTCTTGCTGAAAAACTAAAAGAGTCAATGTAAAGAACTGAACAATTAAATTGATTTTTTATTTACATATTTATTTATTTTTGAGATGGGAGTCTCACTGTGTCATCCAGGCTGGGGTGCAGTGGCATGATCTCAGCTCACTGTAACCTCCACCTCCCAGGTTCAAGTGATTCCATGCCTCAGCCTCCTGAGTAGCTGGGATTATAGGAGTGCACCACCACACCCAGCTAAATTTTATATTTTTAGTAGAGATAGGGTTTCACCATGTTGGCGAGCCTTGTCTCAAACTCCTGATCTCACGTGATCCTCCTGCCTCAGCCTCACAAAGTGCTGGGATTACAGGCATGAGCCACTGCACTTGGCCTACATTGACTTTTTAAATACAAGTTATACACAATATATGTTCTTATTACCAGCCTCTTGTTATGGTCTAAAGTGGGTTTCTCCCAAAATTCCCACAAGGGGTTGAAGCCCTAACCCCTAGTATGTCAAAATATGACTGTATTTGGAGACAGGATTTTTTTTAAAAAAATCATTAAATTAAAGTAAGGCCATTAGGGTGTTTCTTAATCCAATCTGAATTGGTGTCATTATAAGAGGAAGACACTGGGACACATGGAGAGACACCAGATATGTCTACACATGAAGAAATGATCATATAAAAAGGCAGCAACAGATTGGCCACCTGCAGGCTAAGGAAAGAGGCTTGGAATAGATACTTCTCTGTGATACTCAAATGAAACCACCCCTGCTGCCAGCTTGATCTTGGATATCCTGCTTCCAAAACTGTGAGAAAATAAATTCCTGTCTTTAAGTTACTCTGTGGTATTTGGTTATGGAAGCCTAAGCCAACTGTTTCAGGAAAGCTCTTTCCAACTGTGTGTCTGTTTCCTCTCCTCTCACACCACTGTTACAAGGAGTTAAAAAAAAATCATTTAGGCAGATAGTAAAGGTAGGGAAGTCCTCTTTAAGATTTTCCTTTTCATGAAAAGCATCACCCAAATCATTTTCTTTTCTAACAAATAGCAGCCTGTAAAACTGAGCTGCAGACATAGACAAGCAAGCTGGAAGCTTGCAAGGGTGAAATTCTGGCAGTTGTGCCAACAGGAAAAGGTTACCTGGAACTACGCATGTTCAAAATGGCTGCTCCATCTTTCCTTCTCCTTTCCAGCTGCCCAGTGGGTTACAAACATCACGCCTGGTCCAACCAATCTTTGGGCCCTGTATAAATCAGACACTGCCTCCTCAAGCCTGTCTAAACACCAATGCATTCTACTGCAGGCCAGACGTCTCATCCATGTGCCCCTCTCTCTCATGAGAGAGAGCTATTCTTTCTCCCTCTGTTGCCTATTAAACCTCCGCTCCTAAACTCACTTCTTGTGAGTGTCGGTTCCTCAATTCCCTTGGCATTAGACAATGAACCTCGGGTATTTACTCCAGACAGTGACACTGCATCACCACCACAACAATCATCAATACAGAAGAAGACTTTTGTTATCAAAGGCGTAGGGGATTTTCCCAGAACACCAAGCACCAGACACCAGCTGGGTGTCCTCCAATTCAACTCCAACACTGTCTTCCTGAAGATAGCATCAGATCCCATGGGATGAGGGCACAGTCTCACAGGTCCACTTTCCCACTTTCGCCCAGTCACGAGTCTGGGGCTCTGGAACTTTTGACTGATTAGCTTCAGTGGGGTTTCCACAAGCCCTTCTTTAGGTTAACTCAGGTTAACACATTTGCAGGTTTATTATGAAGGGTATTTTAAAGAACACGAATGAACATCCAGATGAAGAGATACATGGGGCTAGGTCTGGAAGGGTCCCAAGTGCAGAAGCTTCTGTCCTCATGGAACTGGGATGCACCACCCTCCCAGCATGTGCATGAATTCTTCTTTACCTTCCTGTCAGCCTCCACCTGCTCAGCTCTCCAAAAGCCTTCCCAACTCTGTCCTCTTCTATTTTTATGAGGGTGTCGTTACATAGGCATGATTGATTACACCATTGGCCACTGGTGATCAACTTGACCTTCAAACCCTCTCCCTCTCTGGAAGTTCAGGGGGGTGGGTGGGGCTAAAAGTCCCAACTCTCTAATCCTTCCTTGGTCTTTAGGGTGACCAGCCCCATCCTGAACCTATCAGACAAAAGACACACAAAAGGCTGCACACTTTGGAGATCCCAACGATTTTAGGAGTTGTATGCCAGGAAATGAAAATGAAGACCAAATATGCATTCCACAATATCACACAGACTAATACATTTTCTTCCCTCTGCCCCAGCTTTATATTTCTACAATGCTACAAAACAGAAATTAAAAGGAATTAAGAATCTATAACCTCATTATCATGATCATCATCACTGTTATGACGAGTATGGGATATGTGAGGACCTCCGTAGGTTGAGAGAATAAGCTTTTTTGACTACAAGTGACTAACAAAGTGTCTTTTAAGGAAAATAATAGTTTTATTGTGAGAAGTATGTACAACATAAAATGTATCATTTTAATATATTTAATGCCACTGAACTATATGTGTAACATATACATATACATACATTTTATGTATCACTGTTGTTTAAGTCACTCTGTATCACTGTTGTTTAAGTCACTCTGCCTTAAAACAATGATACATAAAATGTATCATTTTAACCAGTTTTATATATATTGTTCAGTGGCATTAAATATATTCACAGTGTACAGTCAGCCATGCATCTCCAGATTTTATCATCAGCTCAAACAGTAACTCTATCCATTAAGTACTAACTCTCCATTCCCCATCCCCTCAGCCCTGATAACCAACATTCTCCTTTATATCTCTATGAATCTGACTACTCTAGGCACCTCATGTAAGTGGAATTATACAGTATTTGTCCTTTTGTCTCTGGCTTATTTAACTTAGCATGGTGTCATTAAGGTTCATTCATGATGTAGCATGTGTCAGAATTTTATTCCTTTTTAAGGCTGAATAAAATTCCATTGTATGTATAAGTCACATTTTGTTTATTTGTTCATTGTCAATAGACATTTGGGTTGATGTCAGCTTTTGGTTATTGTGAATAATACTGCCATAAACATGGATGTACCAGTATCTATTTGACTGTCTGTTTTCAGTTCTTCTGGGTATATGTTTAGGAGTGGAATTTCTGGATCATATGGTCATTCTATGTTTAATTTTTTTCTTTTTATGAACCACCATACTGTCTTCCACAGCACCAAATTGACTTGTGCAATGTAATTGCAAATCTGTGTGGTCCACTTTGTGCCAAGTCCTTTGCTTAGGTGCCTTATATCGCTGTCAATTCTCACGTGAGATTCACAGATGAGTAACAGGAGAGGGGCCCAAACTGATACATGAGTGAGCTGCAAAACCTGGACTTGAGTTAAGGTCTGCTTGACTTCATAGCCTATGCCATACCTTATCAACCACGATGCTCTGTTACTGTCCAGGTTTATTGAACAGGGTTGTCCTAAGAAATGTGGCTAAGCTGCCTATTGGTGACTTACTTTGTAAATAGTTTCATCTTATAAGCAGATGGCATGATGATTTCGCATATTATAATCTTGAAGATCCAAGGACACCCTTGAGATCCTGAAAGGCTAAACACAGGAATATAGATTACATGTATCTCATGTTGTCCTTGCAGGAAGGAAAATGATGAATTGTTTTTTACATGAGAGATTATTATAGGCCCTGTTCTGTGAGCAACTGAGTGTTTTCTTGTTTAAAATTGACAAATTACACTTGTATATATTTATGAGGTAAAAGGTATGGTTTTAATAAATCTGAAATATCAAGCTAATTAACATATCTGTCACCTCATGCATTGCTTTTTTGTGGCAATAGCATCTAAAATCTGCTTTTATCAGTGTTGAAATGTATGATACACTGTTACTGTGGTTACCATGCTGAGCAGTAGATCACCAAAACTTCTTCCTCCTGTCTAACCACTAAAACTTTGTCCCCTTTAACACCATCTCCCCTTTCCCTCCTCTCTCATGCCTGTTCTAGTTGAAGGTCACCACTGAACTTCTGAATTGGATGGTCAGTATATGAGAAAATACAGATGAGAAACTGTCTCTTACAATAACAGCAGATGAGCCAATGTGTTGATACAAGACATGAAGAGGTAGCAAAAAAGGGAGAAAAAGAAAACCAAGCAGACTCACCAGGTAGCCACTGATGACATTACTTATTCCTCCAAATTCACCCAAAGCAGACCCTCTAACAGGAACAATCAAGACTAACAGAGATCTCTGCAAACCCCAGGAAGGCATTTTTCTACATTCTAAGTAAGAATTATTGCATCAAATTATATTGAGACTCAGACAAGGTGCCAAGAATAAACAGCCCAAAGAGGAAATCCCAGTTTATATGACTCATTGTTTTGAGCAAAAATGAACATGCGCTAGCCAGCATTTCTCTTTGTATCACTTTTCCAGATCACCAGAAGGTTATATAATTCTTCAAAGTAGCCAATAGAGACAGAACAAACCAGCTAAACTGTTTAAATGGCCAGTTTCTTTATCAACAGCTTCATTCAACTTAATATTTCTCTGAAACTTAAAAGAAATGTTTTCCAAGCTTTGTAAGAGGCTAGTCCTACTCTGAGAAGTACAGACCTCCTTGGTTGTACTCTGAGGAGACTTTAGAATGTATCTAGATAGCATCTTTTCATATCAATCAACTTAAAATCAGCTCTAGCTGAGCATGATCAGAGTCTCAGAGAAAACGAGTTTTGCAATGTCAAGAGAGTTTCTTCCTTAAAAGCTTTTACATAGAATGGTTCATTGCACCAAAATACGTGATACCTTAGCAGTTCTTCAGCAATGCAGACAAATGTAAATAGTATAACTTTCTCCACTGAGTTCATTAAGTTCAACTTTTTCCCGAGAATTACCAAATAATTATGCTAAAATTATTCAGCAAATTCATGCCCACCTGAAAAATGATGATCTGATTGATCTTTTTAAAAAGGGGGTAAGTAAGCTATAAACAGAGTCCAGCCCAGACCCAGACCTTACAATTCTTCATTTTTCATGAGAGTCACATTGATGTTTTATTTCCATATTCTTATAATAAAATGTAAATGAAAAACATCACCTTTTTTTTTTCTTATTGCAATCTAGGTGTAAGGATTTCAGAAATGTTGCTGAGATGGTTGATGAATCTAAGGGGATATAGTGTCACAGTTTATGGATAAGGATCAGTGAATGATCTAGTAACAATATATCTCTGGGATTTTCATCTTGATTATTATTTGCCCAGTATTCTTCATAAATTTCAGTAAATTGTGAATGTTTTCTTTCCTTTTTTTTTTTTGTTTTGGAGAGAGTCTCGCTCTGTCACCAGGCTGAAGTGCATTGGCGCAATCTCAGCTCACTGCAACCTCTGCCTCCCAGGTTCAAGCAATTCTTCTGCCTCAGCCTCCTGAGTAGCTGGGACTACAGGCATGTGCCACCATGCCTAGCTAATTTTTGTATTTTTAGTAGGGACAGGGTTTCACCATGTTGGTCAAGATGGTCTTGATCTTTTGACCTCGTGATCCACCCGCCTCGGCCTCCCAAAGTGCAGGGATTACAGGTGTGAGTCACTGCGCCCAGCCTGAATGTTTTAATTACATACTCTGATTATAGAAACTTGCACTGGTTGTGGTAAAAGTAAACATGTGAATGCACAGATTGGAAGAACAGAGGATTTATAGGAGAGGGTGAAGAGACTGGATAAGGAATGGTGAATGGCAGGAGAGCCCAACAGAATAGGATTCAGTGCCTGACACACAAGCATTAATTCTCAACCCTTGAAAACTTTTAAGTAAAATGAATTCTCAAATATAAAGAAAAGAGCCAAAGTGATGGGAAAATAAACATATATGTGTGTATTTTTGTACCTAGTAATCTACATTACCATGTGTCACTATGTGTATGAACACACGTGTGTGGGTATGTGTGTAGTAATTCCAGGTAGATCCATTCAATGCAGATATCTGAAAGACATAATTTCTAAGGTGAAGTCAGAAAGTTAAGAGAGCAGGAAAGAAAGCAGAGGAGAAAATGAAAGATTGGCTAGGTCATGGTTGGAGTTTGCTTAGTCAATTATGAATCCCCCTGACCTAGATTTCTTTTCCTAGACTATTGATTTAGCTTTGATTCCAAATGCTCTCTTGGTTGCCACTTGCTTTAGAAACAGAACCAAACAAAATGTCCATTGATTTTTCTCATGGTCAGTCCCTTCCCGAGGCCCTTACAGCTAATCAGTTACTACCTCCTCCTCCTTATCTTATCAGGGCTCTCTAATTTCCTCCATTAAGAGATGTCTGACCGGGTAGTTGCTGAAATCTTTCAGTCTGGGTACATAAGGAGATTAAACTGAGTCACTGAGTTCCCTTGATCTCCTCTGCTTTTCCTTGTTGAAGGCGTGTCTCTGTTTACCGTGAAAGATAAGGGGGTGCCGACAAATCAAGTATAGAGACTTAGAAGATGCAAAGGATTTAGAGATTCCTGTTGTGTATACAGTAGGTGACAAGAAAATTCCACATGGGAAACTATAAAGAGTTCTTCAACTATAGCTCGTTATACTCAGCTTTGAAAAACCAGAGAGCTCTGATGATGTCTGAGGGTGTAACCAGATTCCAGCCCTTTTAAAGAGTAGTGATTACTTGAAGTGTTTCTGACAGCTAAATAAATATTTTCTAAATAAAAATATACATGCTTTAAATGGAATATCAGAACCATTTTTAGAAATGAGGATTGCTACTCTGGGATTCCCCAGCTGCCAGGTTATGTTTTCAGTAGAAGCTGCTATTTTACTGACTGTCACCAGCTGAAAGCTCCACTCTGTCCAACTTAACGGCATTTTAGCTGAGGTCTAGACCTTCAAGAAGCATTGCAAATTTGAACAAGCACTATAGATTAGAAAGGCACATTTTGAAAGCTTTGTGAAAATGTGGGCATGATCCCAGGTTTAGAGTCTGAGTAATGAGTAATAATTGGGGGCAAAGAGAGATAGAGGGAAGGGGCAGGCAATAGAGTCCCAGACAAAGAGAGAAATCTTTATCATGTAGTAACCAATCATAATAATGGCAAGGACATGGAAAGGAAAGAAATCAATGTGGCAGCATTGAAGTTTTTTTTCACAAGACTGAAAAGAAAAGGAGCATTAGAAAAAAAGTATGAGGAAGGAATTATAATCAAGGACAACTAGAAAAATTTACAAATATCTGCATACCTAATGCTCAGAATGACTTTAGAGAGCATATGTGTGTGTACATATTTGGGTATATTTCCAATGTATTCATGAGTATATTAAAATAATATGCACACTGAGTAAAACCTGCAGATAGCATAAAAGTTGCTGATATCCTTTCTCCATTTTACAGAAGAAATCACTTACAGTTTCTTGTATATATTTCCAGAAAATGTTTACACTTGTACAAGCACAACATGTGTCAGTTATTCTCAAAAGGAGACCATTTTGCCTGCAGGAGACATTGAAGCCCATATCCAAGGTAGAAAATAGAAACAAAATAACTATTTGCATAACTGATTTCCAAAATATCCGGAACCAGATGCCATAATATACAAAGACGTGATCTACCTCAAGACAACTATCAGAAATTTTTGGAATCATGAAGAACAGGAGCCGTATATCAGATCTATCTTCACTCGTTAGAAGGAGGTTGGATGACTTCTGACAAATGCATAGTAGAATCAGAATGTCTCTCCTTTGAAAAACAAACAGGGAATCACAGAGTTCAGAGACAGAAAAAGTATGATCATCACTAGAAGTTAACATGGATCCTACAGAATAAGTTGTCAAAAGAAACTTGATTTCATACTTTAGTAAAAGAAAAAGTGCAGATCAAGTGAAATGCATATAATTTTACTCAACAAAATATTTGATAATCTTTCATGTTAGAACTATAAATAAGATGGATACTGATTTAAGATTTTATACTGGATAATATTATTAGGTAAATTTATCTTTGAATTACTTAAATATCTAAAGATTGTCAACTAAAAATATCCAAGTAAAGGGGTCTTACATTTGATAATGCAAATCCTATCCTGTGGGACATTATTATCTTTTTCCCACATTAATAATAAACTTAACTTTCAGAGAAGTCACATTTATTAAAATTTAAATAAATTAAATTGTAGGATAAATAGCTAGCTCATAATAAGAATTCATCCATGTATTAGCATTAAATATGTTCTTTGAATTTTATTTGCAGTAATATGTTTAATAACCACAAAACCTTATTACTCTAACAACTGAAGAGAAAACTGGGAGACAGAGAGGTTAAGTAACTTGCCCAAGGTCACACAGCTAGGAAGTTTTGATCTGGATTATGAGCACAGGTAGTCTGGCACCACAGTCAGTGTCACTAGCCCTGATGTTTTATGGCCTCCAGCATATAATGAAATCATAAATAAATAAAGAAGCCAAGGTTTAAAATTATTTCAACAGCACATTAAGAAAAGAGCTTGTTGAACAAATTCAGACTCAAAAAAATAAAATCAGTATTACAAATATAGCCTGAATGTTAGTACCTCATAAGACTAATACAGCAATATTCAATACATGGCAGCAGCATTATCCACTATATGGAGCCTTGTTCAGCTGGGCCCAAGAATGAGCAACACTAAAGGGTTAGTATTCAGGCCAGCAACCTCTCCCCACCAATAAGTCTTGAAAATAACGTTTTATCCTATATGCAGTTTCAAGTGGTTTCTGGGGACCTGAGTGACTACCTAACCACACCTTTGCTTAACCTTCACAATATGACTGGGTAGATTGCTGAGAATATGTGTACTCAACTAGATAGTACAGTTGAATTTCTGAAAATACTTAAGTAGGGACCAATTAACCACCTAAGCAATATGTACTGGAAGGGATCGATCTCTGCAAAATGGAGACAAAATCCCTCAGTGGTATTTTCTACGGAAAGGAAAGTAAGTTCGGAATAAGAAGGTCTGGGAATAGGTAAATATTGACAGATTGCTCCCTGCAAGAGTGACCTGCAGTCAAAAGTCATAGAGGTGACAAACAGGATATGCAATGACAGGAGTGAGAATCTGACTGTGAGACACGGAAATCAGGGGTCTCTAAACCAGGATGGAAACTGCTCCCACATACCAGGTCTGATACATGGTGGCTGCTGGAGGGTAGTGTCCAAGAAAGCTTTTGAGGTTGCACTCGAGTCCTGTGACCAGGAGTGCTGCAATTATTAGGGATTGTTCACACATGTGTCTTCCTGTGAGCGCTAATAGCACTATTTGTATTTACCTTTGTGATATTCGGGATCATGGTTCTAGGAAGTAACTCTAGGTGAAAGCAAGAACCCCAGGTACTTTTTTTGGAAAAAAAAAAAAAAACATATATATATGTGTGTGTGTGTGTGTGTGTGTTCACACATGTATACATATGTATATATATAGTTCCAGGGAGAAAAGATGAGCAAGAATTAGGCAAGCTTTCAGGAAAATGCTTCACCCCAGGCAGGAAATAGGGGATGAGAAGTGGGAATAGGAATACTTTTAATTATATCAAATGAATGCATATGGTGGGTATCAGGAGGCGATTCTATCTGAAGGATCCCACTGGTATACACAGGCTCCACCTGGGCACATGAACTACTCAATAAAGGAACTGAAGATATTTAGCTGAGGCCAGGAGTGGTGGCTCAGACCTGTAATCCCAGCACTTTGTGAGGCTGAGATGGGAGGATCATTCAACTTCAGGAGTTTTGAGATCAGCCTGGGAAACATAGGGAGACCTCATCTCTACCAAGTTTGTTTGTTTTTTTTTAAATTAGTCGGGTGTGGTGGCACACAACTGTCGTCCCAGCTGCTCAGGGGGTTGAAGTGGGAGGATCGCTTAAGCCTGGAAGGTTGAGGCTGCAGTGAACTCTGATTGTACCACTGCACTCCAGCCTGGGTGACAGAGCAAGACCCTGTCTCCAAAGAGAAAAAAAGATATTTGGCTATCAAATGCCCTGTCAGATGAATATAATGATAGTGTGATTCTCAGAATATATGCAACTACAGATTTCACACCTTTTTAAAAGTGTGTTTTTAGTTTTACTTTACCTTGAATATATTCCACTCTCATACGCATAAGAAACTCCAAACATAAATTTAAATGTGAAAGGAAGAAAAATACTCCTATCAAAAGGAAAGTTCACATAATTATTTGATAACTCTTAAAAAACACAAACAAACCTGTTATGAATTTCACTATAGTGGTTTTAGAAAAGGTATCAGTATCTTTCTTTTGGATCATTCAAGTTCCTAGTCTGAAATATTTATTTAGAAAGACTTTTTTTTTTCATATTTTACCAATATCATTCTAAGAATACAAGTTTAGAAAGTTTAAAAAAGGTCTCTTTTGGCATTTTAATTGACTATATGTCCTCATCTGACAGGTGGCCATTAGGTCTGTCTTGCCTGGTTACTAATGAGACTAAACATTGATACAAGGTTCACACCATTAAAACTGTTGTCACCAAGAGTTTTTTGTGTGTGTGTCATGGAGAATTATACTAGTATTTTACTACTGCAGTTCATTTGTGAATGAAAAATAATTGCAGTAATAATAGAAATAAGAGTCACCAAGAAGCACTGTATAATTTTGAATAATCCCATTGACAGTCTAGATTTGATGTCATGGTGTAATGAGTGGTTGTTATTTTTCCCCTGAGAAAATGAAAAATGTCTCTTCTGTTAGAAATGACTTTTTTTGCAACTATTTACATAAAATCTAAAAGGATTCATGGATTTTTAATGAATCAAGAGACTTATAGCAATAATAGAAGGAAAGAGTGTGAGATAATTAAAAGGTAAAGCAGAGAATCTCCTCTTTGGAGAATTTAAGACATCCAGTTAGTTTCTTTTGATAATTCATGTCATGGCCCATTCTCAAAATGAGTTCTATTTCTTATTAGAGCTTTCCATGACAAGTAGTATTTAAGGACAGATACAGTACAGCTCCACAAATTTCCAGGGCTTTGTATCTGACATCTGTGCATACCAGAGGGCATAACTTTGTCATTGCCTCCATTGCTCAAATGCAAAGCTGTCCCCCTTTCCAGACCAAATGTATGGTGAGAAATGAGGTTTAAAGCTCGGTGAAACCAAGTTACTTTATAAAATGCTTTCTCATCTAACTACTGGGATATAACTTCAGGAATTAAAAAATACATATTACTTCCAAAGTATTAGAACACAAGAAACAAAAAGGAGGAACCATGACTCCCTTACTAGGTTAAAATGTTACATATTCCGTGTGCCTTTGTAGCAAGTAACTCAGGAAGGTTTAAAACAGCAATTGGAATTAACGATAATTTTTTAAAAGCTTGTAATTTTCAAGTATAGTTCACCCATCTTGTTCCAAAATACAGTTAACTCCAGAAATTGAGGCTGAGTAGGTCTCTTTTTTATCTTTAGATTTTCTTTGCACAACTTCTGTTACCCATGGTACAGTACCATAAGATTTTGAGTGAGCAAGAGAGAGAGACCACATTCATATAACTTGTTACACCATATTGTTATAACTATTCTCTTGCATCATTAGTTATTGTTGTTAATTTCTTCCTGTGCCTAATTTATAAATTAAACTGTATCATAGATATATAGAGTCCTGTATATAGGGTGAGGTACTAACTGCAGTTTCAGGAATCCACTGGGTTGGGGGATGGGTCTCGGAACTTATTATCCCTTGCAAATAAGAGGGAACTGTTTCATTTCTTGTCTCCCAGGCCTCCTTCAGAAGGTGTAGAAGTTTTAGAATTAATTCTTTTTATGACTAACCATTTTTAAGATCAAAAATTGGGTGAAAATAAACCCAAATTCTCTCTTTTCTCCAAAATTTCCTTTTGTTTGACTTTTCCACTTACAAATGGAGCTTATTCAAATCCAAGACTTTCTATGTAGGGTCCTGTTTTTCCTTCTTCATCATTTGCTCAGAGATTGGTTTAAGTTCCATCTTTATTGAGCTAACGCAGATTGAATTTGGTTTTTCTGAAAGACCATTACTCTACTGGAGATTTGATTTCGCAGATGGAATAGGCAAAAGAAAGAGGAGAAATTTCTGTGTTACTTCAGGTGAGAAATTATATTTGCAAACTTTAGACCAGCTCTTAATAGCGATGGTTTTCAAGGATGCAAACACTACTTGGATTTTTGCATCAAGTCTGACTATAAGCACTAAATTTCTATGAATTCCAAAGATCATGAATTGCCAACTGGAAAGTTACCCTAAGGCAGATGTTAATAAAAGCTGAATTGCCATATTTGGAATTATTATTTCCAACTATGACCATGTAGTTACTTGGGGTCCTTATTCTCTTTCCCTCATTATCCCAATGACTTCCACTTAGGTTTTTATTCCATTATTCCACTAAAATCACTCTTAGTGAGATCATGAAGGGACTCCAGGTGACCAAATCCAATGATCATTTCTAATTTCCTTATTTTACTAGATCTTTCAGTAGTTTTCAGGAACTACTTCCTGTTTGAAATACTTTCCTCACTTAGCTTCCATAATATTACGTTCTGTTTTAACCTTACCTTACAGACTACCCTCAGAGTCTTGGTCTAACTTCTTCCTCTTCCAAATGACCCCTAACTATGGGAATGGCTCTCCCTTCTGTCCACACACATTCCAGGGAGACAACCCATCCTATCCCCTAACTTTATATGGAGCATAAGTGCCAATGATTCCCAAAGTAGCTCCAGTTTTCACTTCTACTCAGAATCTCAGGTGCCTTCTTGATATCTGTATTTTATTGCATATCAATCAAACTATTGGTATTTTTCCTTAAACTTTATCATCTATTAATTCTTTTATTCCCCACTAAAATGAACCACAATTCCCTCCCCTCTATTGCTGAAGCATATGTGTGTGTGTATATCTATACATGTATATACACACACACACACACACACATACACACATATATATATACACACACACACATATATATACACACATATATGAACTTTCATGGAGAATTATACTAGTATTTCCAACTATATGTATGCATATATACATAAAGTATTTACAACTGAAAAAAAGGAGGGGGAAATTTATATTATTATACTATTGGTGCAGGAGGGGGAAGAGAGAGGAGGGGAGAGAGGAGGGGAGAGAGAGAGAGAGAGAGAGGGAGGGAGGGAGGGAGGGAGGGAAAGGGAAGAGAAAGGAGGGAGGGAGGGAAAAGCTGTGAAGAACTACAAAGATTTACAAGTGGATAAATTATTTTATGTATGATAGTGTTTTTTTTTTTATGAAGCTATCTCAAACTTCTGCTCTTCTCTTTCAGTTTATGGTAGGAAAATATATGACTATTTTATTTTTGAATGTATTAATAATCCAAGGTTTCTCCCAAGAGAACAATGATTCAGATTGTTCAATCTCATGGAAGTAGAGAATTGAATGATTGATACCAGAGGCTGGGAAGGGTGTGTGGGTGGGAGGGGGAATGGAGAGAGGTTGGTTACTGGTTACAAACATATGGTTAGATAGGAAGCATAAGTGCTCATGTTCCATAGCAGAGTAGGATGACTGTCGTTAGCAACAACGTTTTGTATGTTATAAAGTAGCTAAAGACAGCACTTGAAATGTTCCCAACACACAGAAATGATAAATAGGTCTGGCGCAGTGGCTTATGCCTGTCATCTCAGTACTTTGGGAGACCCAGCCAGGCGGATCGCTTGAGTTTAGGAGTTGGAGACCAGCCTGGGCAACATGGTAAAATCCCATCTCTACAGAAATTGCAACAATTATCTGGTCATGGAGGCACACTCCTGTAGTTCCAGCTAGTCAGAGGCTGAGGTGGAAAGATAGCTTGAGGTAGGAAGTGGAGGTTGCAGTGAGCCAAGATCACACTGACAGAGTGGTGAGACCCTATCTCAAAAATAAAAAACAGAAAAGATAAATACTTAAGGTGATGAATACCAAATACCCTGATTTAATCATAACACATGCTATGCATGTAACAAATACTTATATGTACCCCCATAAATGTGTATAACATTAACTATAAATTTTTTTAAAAAGCGAAAGTTTGTATGTTTCTGCTCTTTTGGTCTACGCCCTATTCATTCTTTTGGAGGAGAAACCCTTATTCACAACTCCCCTATCCCTTAGATCTTCTAGAGATCATCATATGAAGCCAGGGCCAAACTTACTAACAGGCAGCCCAGATCTCTGTGACCTGGGTCACACCCAGAAATACTTAAGGGCTATCTACCTATAGATTTCCTTCCATTGCTTGGTCATGGAGTCATCAAATAATTTATTTTCTGCTGGCTTTTTAGGTTTCTAAGCCCCATATTCAAATTCTAAAACCTCCATATGAATGCCTCTGGGAGTCAGAATGCTTTAAGCCATTATCACAAACACCTAAAGGGAAGTAGTTGAAAAATGAGAGCAAGATTAAAACCTGATGGGGTGAGGAATGAAATGCCCAGGAAGGGGAAGGAGAGGCTCCAAAAGAGGAGGGAGGATGCCAAGACAAATCCCAACCCCCTGCCAAATGTCTCAGTGGTACTAAGTGAAGTGAGCAATGCTTCTGCTTACACTAAGCATTTCTGAAACCAATACTTTCCATGGGAATACCAAAAAAAAAAAAAAAAAGAAATGATATTGCAGTTGATGTATTCATATATATTCATATATACATTCATTGAAACATAATCAGAACCTTCCCATCTCAATCTGGAAATTGGTTCAGTTTTCTGCAGTTGCTAACAGCATCCCAGACTTTATTTGAGCTTGTTTGTGCTGGTAAACTCCCTGGTGATAGAGCAGAGTTCTGTGATCATGTGGGAGGGTCAATTTTAGAACTCTTCCCATATTTTCTGATGCAACCAAGTGGAGCAATGTCATGTCCCAGTAAACGTGGAAATGGAGCAAGCAGAAACATTACTGTCTACTTCTGAAAATGATAGACCTGATTGGAACTCGAGTTTACATCCAGGAGCCTGCTTGCAGTCTTTATTTGAAATTAGATCTCTTACATTATGTTTGCACACAGATGCAAGAAAACAGGAGCCAGCTATGCAAAACCCAGTATGTACTCAGTTGTACAGATTTTTGGAGAGGACAGATGCCAAAGCAGGCTGAAAACACATCTGATCTTTAGTCATTCCAACTGCCCTTTCTAGGCAGGGAAGGCTGAATTTGATCTCCTGCTATGCAAACGTCTTCCTTTTCATGATGATCTTTCTGGCTCCATGGCAGAGAGGAAAGATCCATTTCTTGTTACTGAATCACTCTCCAGTGTCTGACCTTGAGGAAACTTTTAATATCTCTGGACACCTTTTTATTCACATATAAAATAAGAGAATTATTTTAGGTAATGGCTGAACTCTTGTGAATATGTTACTCTAAGGAAATAAGGACTTCTGAACTTTAGACTTGGGAAAAGTATACATATTTGCTTGGTTCCTTAATCACCAACGATAATTAAATCATAGGTATCAAAAATCATAATATAAGCTTAACCGCTAATAGAAAGCAAACAAACAGTAGTGGAAAGTCTCAGGTAAATAATTTAGAGAAGGAATGATTTAGGAACTGACAGAATATACAGGACATCAATATTTCCACTCGTTAAAATTTTTTAAAATGATCATTAACAAGTAATTTATAAAAACTAGACAGATTCCTGCAGGAGAAAACAATTCAACTGTGGAAATATTTTTGAAGCATTTATATTTTATTATTAAATGCCATTTAAGAATAAATGATTAAAAGATTTCAGTGGGGTTGATTAAATCAAATTTCAAAAATCCTGTTAGGTGTAAACATGCTTCTTGCCTGTACCTAATGCTTGCTAAGTGCAGTTTGGAAAAGTTTTGGGTGGAGATAGGAAGTAAGCTTTTGAATGTCAGAGTTGGGGATTGACACCCATGAACTTGATTTTCTCAGCCAAACATGTTACTCAGTCTAGACCTGTGCTTAAGGTAGACTTTTTGAACTAAAACTCTTTTAGAAGAACACTCCGAGGCTTAAGTCAATATATGATGACTAAATGCCTGGGCATTTTTAAGTATTTTATTAAACATGGGAGATTAAGTAAACCAGGCACCATAAATCTCCTCCTCCCTGGCCTACATACAGTCTAATAATAGAATTAAGAATTTGGAACATCTTAATTCTTTCAACTGGAGGAAGCTGAACTAATATCACCAGGTTACATCTTTCTTCAATCAGACAATTTTACTTACTGAAATAAAGTAGTTTAAGGCTGCTCTAAGCAGACTTAAGTATTTTGCAAGTTAAAACTTTCTCCTGGGCTGAGTGTGATGGCTTATTCCTATAATCCCAGTACTTTGGGAGGCCAAGGTGGGAGGATTCCTTGAATCCAAGAGTTCAAAACCAGCCAGGGGCAAAATAAAGAGACCCCATCTCTAAAAAATATTAATTAATAAATTAGCTGGGCATGGTGGTGCATACCTGTAGTCCCAGCTACTCAAGAGGGTGAGGCAGGAGGAATGCTTGGACCCAGGAGGTTGAGGCTGCAGTGAGCAGTGATTGCACTACTGCATGCCATCCTGGGTGATAAAGCAAGAGCCTGTTTCAAAACACACACACACACACACACACACACACACACACACATACCCCACCACCATCAACAACAACAACTTTCTCCTGGAATGAATATCTATAAGATAGAGAAGGAAACCTTGTTTTTATCAAGTGTTCTCTTATCATTGGCATTCTTTCAAAGCTAGCATGGTAAACAAGTTTTGGATTCTGTTGTGTACAAAGCTGGAGTCATTTCTTTCTCGGTGCTATACTAATTCATTAAGATGCTATTGGCCAATGTATTAATTTCTGCCACTTCTTTTAGTTCTTATTTGGTAAAATGCTCTCAATAAAAGTTGAAAGCAGTGAGTATGATGAAAAACAATGGAAAACAAAATAATTATGGTTTTTATAAAAGGCTCCTTCGATGGCAACATCACTATTCAGAAGATTTAAAACTCTGTAGCTGTAACTTGTAAGTTAAGCAGACAAAATTATCTAGGCTGGGACTAATTCTCCCATAAAGGGTTCACTGTGGTCTCCTATTGGTACAGGTGTCTCATGCCTATCTAAAGCTGAGGGGGTGTGAGGGGAAAGGGGATGGTCCCGAATGTATAAGAACTCACCCCACCAGGGTGGCCAATTGTCAAATTGCACTTTGTAAGTTACCTTCTTGTCAGTTACTCCAAACATAAGTCGCTGTGCCTACTTCGGCATGCATAGCCCTCCTTCCCACTTCCTGCATTAAAAACTGTCATTATTCCGAGGAACAAAAAATAGGACTTGTGTTCTGTGCCCACTATTTGCCTAATATATTGCTGAAAACCTAGGTAAAAAAATTACTGATAATTGCCAAATACCATCGACTTTGTTTTGACAAGTCAAGGGTGAAACGTAGAACCTCACTTCCATTAACGGAGTCAAAAACAACTCATAATTGAAGGAAAAATAATTCGGGGGAGAACTATCATCAGGAGAAATGAAACAGAAATGATAATTACGCAGGCTTCAGGTTCAAATTAGTGATTTGCCCTCATTACAGATATTTATCAAGTTAAGATTTTAGTTGAAGTGGATAGCTACCTAACCAAACTTTCTTACACTTATCCTTCTATATTTTCATGAGGTGAGTAATGCCAAACCTCTCTGGTCTGAACTATTTCTTCTAACCCCCAAATATAGCCCTAGAGAGGCTGACTTTGGAGGCAACGTAAATAGCACTACAGTCTACCACAAAATAGAATGTTTCTGCTACCCGTCTGGTCTTTTTCTGACCAATCTGATTTGTTCAGTGGGTATTCCAACTGGGATCTAAAAGGTAGAGAAAGTGGTGGGAGATACTTTTTTCTCTAATTCCAGAAAATAGATGTTTTTTTCTGCTCCTGCGAAAAACAGCTGAAGAAACAGTGAACTGCCCTGGACCAATGTAATTGCCTTATGTAAACTTATTTTTATTTTCCAACTGTCATGCGTTCATTACAATATCTTGCTTTAGAAATTTCCTGGAGATCTGTTAAAGGACAGGACTGTACAGATTAAAGTGAATAAATAAATAAAAGAAAGAAAAGGAAAGGTGGGGGGAATTAATGGCTGTGTTTCTTTATTTGCGATGTATTACAAAATCACTTCTCAACTTGGTGCCAGGACAATGCTTGGGGCAAAGGGAAGGTTTGTTAGGACAAGACTCGTCTGAGTGCAGGTATTCATTTGTATGGTAGAGAAAGCTCCTTTAGTTTTAATGACTTTGACAAGAGGTGGGAGAAAGGCACTCATCATTTCTCACAAAGGTTTCATTGACAAAAGTTTGTAATTTTTGTTAGAAAGCACTTCCCACCAAACAGCAAGACTTTGAAGTTTATTCTTTGTTCAGTCATGCTTGTTATGCTTTCTTTAAGAAGACAATGACCAAAAAACCTTACTACCTGTATGACCAGTTCTCTGTACATTTAAAAAAAGAAAGAAAATTAAAAATACTTTTGCTTAAAGAACCACAAGTCAAATATCAAGTTATCCCTCAAAGTTTTTTATATTACACCTTTAATTGCTAAAACATAGTTAAGTAGTTCATGTATTTCCCCACTGTATACTTACTTTATTCCATTTTATGTGAGAGAGAGAGAGAGAGAGAGAGAGAGAGAGAGAGAGAGAGAGAGTGTGTGTGTGTGTGTGTGTCCATGAGTGCTACTCAGCACGGAAAATTAGGGCACAGTTCTGTAATTGCTTTCATTTCATTTTCAACATCTATGTATTTCTGCGTTCTTCCAAGTTCACACAATTTCAAGAGAAGTCTTAAAATTACTTTTGCTGTGATTTTCAAACATACGTATTTTTCCATCAAAGCTGTTGCACATTGCAACAGCTTTCCAACTCAAATCTAAGTTAAGCTTAATGAAGGCAGTAGTGTCATTTTTAAATTACTAATTTCTGGAAAAGTTTTTTTTTTTCATTTTTTGTACATGTTGCTGGAAAGTATTTACCACGTGTCTAGGTCTGGTCACTTTTGTAGATATTTTGCTTTCCTTTGACTGTTAAGTCACGGTGGTTTAACAATTGCTTGCGTTGTTCCTCCCACCTGGCCCCCAGCTGTCCAGTGGTTCTATAAAACCATGCTGAAAGCTTACAGTGTGGAATACAAATACCAGTCAAGGAATCGAAAGTGTCAGGAAAAGTGTCCCACAGAAGAGATACAAACAATGCACATATCCTCTTGTGGCTGAAGGTGGAAAGCTGTGCCTTTAGTAGAAACTTCGTGAGCAATTTTACTTCAGACCACAGACATTACAAAATCACTACAGATTTCTGGTGGCTTGACATTCTGCTCTTTTAGCCAAGCATACAAAATATACTTTGCTTCTTATGAACTTCTTTCTTTCTTTCTTTCCTTCCTTCCTCCCTTCCTTCCCTCTTTCCTTCCCTCCCTTCTTCCTTCCTTTCCTTCCTTCCTTCCCTTCCCTCCCTTCCCTTCCCTTCCTTCCTTTCTCTCTTCCTTTATTTTCTTGCTTTCATTCCCCTCCCTTCCTTCCTTTTCTTTTTTACCTTTCTTTTTTTCTCTCTCTTTCTCTTTCTTTCTTTTCTTTGAGATAGAGTCTCATTGTCACCCAGGCTGGAGTGCAGTGGCACAATCTTGGCTTACTGCAATCTCTGCCTCCCAGGTTCAAGCAATTCTTGTGCCTCAACCTCCTGAGTATCTGGGATAACAGGTGCGCATCAAGACAACTGGCTATTTTTGTATTTTCGGTAAAGACGGTGGGGAGACGGTGTTGGGGGGTGTTCACACCACATTGACCAGGCTGGTCTCGAACTCCTGGCCTCAAGTGATCTGCCTGCATTGGCCTACCAAAGTGTTAGGATTACAGGCATAAGCCACCATACCCAGCCTAACTTTGCTTTCACATTGAGCTTTATACTGTCAACTACCTTCTTTTATTATTATCCACCAGCAGCTATTTTTTTGGCATAGATTGAGGATGCAACATTGCCAAAATATTTTTTTGGTATAGGTTAACAATTAAAACGGATGATATGTCAACATAGTAAAGAGAAGTTCTTTTCCAGCATGCTTTCCTGATTATTTCAGAGCAAGGCAACAGAGCTGTATGCGCTATTTCTTTGGAGTGAATGCTACCCAGAATTATTCCTTTGGATATAGTACTCTATAACCATCATTATCCTGGGTGTTGCAGTATTCATATCCAAAATAATTTTTTGTTAAAATAATTACTTTCCTTACTTCATGCTTTTCTTATTGCTTTTCTTTGCAGCTGTGTTTAAAATTTAAATGCAGATTAAAAGGTAAGTTAGCTTTTTTTATTTAAAAGGTTGCAGTAAGAATACAAGATGAGATCAAAACTGGACACATTTTAGTACATTTAAGATTTTAGTACATTTTAGTAGCTTAAATAATACTCAATGTAGTTGAAATTTATCTACGAATTTAAATACTAAAATGGAATGTCTGCGGAATTGCTAAGAGCAATGGATGAATCAATGGTCAGAGTGAACTTTTATAGCGGTTCAAATACCTGGTTGCTCTAAATGCATGGTGTAAAATAATACCACCTTCAGTTAAGACAACTCTGGTCTTGTCTTTTCCAATGCCATTTTTCATATCCCAGTACTGTAAAAGCTAGCATGTGTGTGTGTCGGAGGAAAGGAGGGAGCTGGCCTGAACTCTGAAGTCAGGATAAATAAGTTTAAAGCCCAGGTCTATCCTTTGCTAGTCATGTGGCATTTGACCAACTACATGACTTCTTTGTGTCACCAGTTCCTCATCTAGAATAAGCACTTCAATACAAGTCCAATAAAAAATGGGCTATATAGCTTCACTTAGAGGTTGCTCTAAAGGACAGTGGTGAAGGGAAAGCCCTCCTAATGAGCAGAATTTTGACTGGGGCACTTGGTCATTCACTTTGTGTGAATTTTAAAATGGCCTGAAAGGGCTGGGTGTCATGGCTCATGCCTGTAATCTCAGAAGTGAGGCTGAAGCAAGTGAATCAGCTAAGGTCAGGAGTTTGAGATCCACCTGGCCATCATGGCGAAACCTCTGCCCCCACCCCTCCCCCACCGTCTCTACTATTAAAACAGCAAAGCAGCTTCTTGTAACAGTCTTGTGAGGACTAAATGAGAAAATGTACACAAAGCATACAACATGAACTATTATTACACTATGACAGAGAAAACGGTGACTTCTTTCCATCTTAAATCTCTTGTGATGGCTGTTCACCAAGAAATAGATCTTATTTCAATGACAGTCAAAATTGTCCTCTAGAAATTTAAATGTACTCCTCCTGCTGTTATGCTAATTGAAGTTCTCTGTAGATCCTTTCACTGCAGAACATCTAGACTCCAGATAAGGCTCACTCTTGGAGACTGATAGTTGCCCAAAAAATGTGGACTGGATCTAGAATAGGTGAGAGGAATAACCCTGGAGGCAAAAGCTAAGCTTAATACTGCCATTAGAACACTGAGCTTGAACCAGCTACAGAGTTGTCAGAGACATTTGAATCAGAGCAACTCCATCTTGAATAGGGGCTGTGAGAAATAAGGCTAAGACCTGCTGGGCGGCATTCCTAGTAAGTTAAGGCATTCTAAGTCACAGGATAAGACTGGAGGTCGGCACAAGATACAGGTCATAAAAAGACCTTGCAGATAAAACAGGTTGCAATAAAGAAGCTGGCCAAAACCCACCAAAACTAAGACGGCCATGAGAGTGGCCTCTGGTCGTCCTCACTGCTGCACTCCCACCAGTTTACAAATGCCATGGCAGTTTACAAATGCCATGGCAACATCAGGAAGTTACCCTATATAATCTAAACAGGGGAGACATAAATAATCCATCCTTTGTGTAGCACATAATCAAGAAATAACCTTAAAAACAGGCAGCCAGCACCTCTAGAGGCAGTTCTGTCTCTGGTGTAGCCATTCTTTATTCCTTTACTTTCTTAATGAACTTGCTTTCACTTTATAGACTCACCTTGAATTCTTTCTTGCATGTAATCCAAGAACTCTCTTATGGGCCTGAATTGGGACCTCTTTCTGGTAATGGAGCAAAGAAAGTTGAAGCTGGAACTTGATGAGCTGAGACTCTGCAGTTAAGCAGAAACTTTTTAATACCAGCAAAATCAACTAATCTCTGGAGGAAACATATCCGATTTAGGCATTTAGAAACCACACAGATGAAAATCTACCAATGATCTCAGAATCAATATCGCCAAGCTTATATAAAGGCAAATCCATTTACGTAAAATCAGCAGACACAGACAACAGAAGAGTTGGCTAAGTATGTCAATAAAAATATGGACTACACCCTCACTTAGAGATGGCCCTAAAGAACAGTGGTGAAAGGAAAGCCCTCCTGTTGAGCAGAATTTTGACTGGGGCACATGGTCATTCACTTTCTGTGAATTTTAAAATGGCCTGAAATGGCCGGGCATGGTGGCTCACACCTGTAATCCCAGCATTTTAGGAGGCTGAGGCAAGTGGATCACCTGAAGTCAGGAGTTTGAGACCAGCCTGGCCAACATGTTGAAATTCTGTCTCTACTAAAAATACAAAAATTAGCCAGGCATGGTGGTGGGCACCTGTGATCCCAGCTACTCAGGAGGCTGAGGCAGGAAAACCGCTTGAACCTGGGAGGTGGAGTTTGTAGCCTGGGCAACAAGAGTGAAACTCCATCTCAAAAAAAAAAAAAAAAAAAAAAGCCTGAAGTAAGAATAAACATAGTATCAGGGGCAGGGGTAAATGGCTTGGTTGGTTGGATAGGAGCCTGGAAAGTTTAGAAGACTGAAAACAAGAGTGCCGGCAAGGAGGTATGTGGATGACCCAATGGTAATGAACACAAAGAGTGAGAATCTATTCATTTTTACATTAATGTCAGATAAGACGCAAAGACCACTGTGGAAAAAATAACTAAGTTGACAGAATGACACAGCCAGGAAATATCAGCTAGCCTCTGCCCTTGGGCATCCCAGTACTTAAGCAATGAGCTTGTGTACGGAGCATCTATGGTGTCTTAGATGGAGCCTATGCATAGGCTCAACAGCAAGGATTTTTTCTTACCAAGTCTACTACTGGTAAAGGGCTGACCTATGAGCAACAGAGACTGGGACTGTGGCCCACCCTCTCTACTAGAGTCCAATTCCTGCCATTTATCAGCCAGCCATTTAGTAACATCTTGGAATGAACAATATTTCATCTTGGTTTGAGTTGACTCACATTATGGTTATGAATTTGCATTTTCTATATACAGTATACCTCAGCCACTGCTTCCAGGTCTCAGAGAGTATCTGATCTACCAGCGTAGACTCCTACATGACATCACATCAGACAAGAGACCTGCTTTACAACAAATAAAACATGGCAATGAGCACATGAGCATGGGATTCATTGCTCCTGCCATACACCATACCATCCAGAAGCTGCTAGTTTGAAAGAATAGCCTCTTGAAATTTTAGCCCAGGCACCAACTTGGAGATGACACATTGTGAAGATGGGGAACTACCCTTTAGATCAAAGTATACATTGTACATCTTAAACCCATGGCTCATATGTGGTGCTGCTATGTTCCTGATAGGTAGCACATGTAAGTTTGGGAATCAAGGGAAGAAGCAGGATTGTCCTCATTCATACTCATTCCCAGTGGTGCATTTGCAGAATGTGTTGTGTTTTCTGTCCCTGCAACTTCAGGCTCTATGATCTACAAGTCTGGGATTCAGAGTAGGGGATGCTGCCAGCAGGGAACAAAGTAAGAATTCTGCTAAAATTAAGCTAACATTTTGGAATTTTCAAGACAGTAAGCCAGCAGGCACAGAAATTTGCAGTCATGAGGAAGTAAACCATTGCTGCACAATAGGGCCAGGGAAGAAAGTGTGTTCCCATGGGACATTTCTTGGTGTCCCCATGTCCAGTTTTTGACTGTAAATAGAGAAGTACCTTTTTAAAAAAAAAAAAAAAACCACAGAACCTCAGTTACTGAGAGGCCTCCAGGATGAGGAGTTAGGTTACCCTACTAGACAAGCCCCCAGATCATCCAAAATGCTAGAGAAGGGAAAAGAAGCCTAGAAAGAGTAGTGGAGGAAAGAGACTATGAGTAGCAGTTACCTTCTTGGGAACAACTGCGGCAGTAGACACCGTATTCTCACTAACACCATTTTTTTGCCTGTGTTGTTGAGGCTGTAATGGGGTCTAGGGATCCGGAGAACGAGATGAATTTAAATAGTATCCATTCCCTTTCATGTACCAAATACTCCATAGTCAAGGTAACACTCATATTATATGAGCTAACTTTTTCAGGTATCTCTAGCCTTCAAAGACAACAGATCCTTTTAGTGATAAAAGAAAAAAAGAAAGAAAGAGAAAGAGAGAGAGAAGGAAGGAAGGAAGGAAGGAAGGAAGGAAGGAAGGAAGGAAGGAAGGAAAAAGGGAAGGGAAGGGAAGGGAGGGGAAGGGAGGGGAGGGGAGGGTGGGAGGGAGAGGAGCAGGGAGGGGTGGGGAGGGTAGGGGGAGAGGAAGGGGGAGGGGAGGGGAGGGAAGGGAGAAAGAAGAAAGAAGAAAGAAAGAAAGAAAGAAAGAGAAAGAAAGAAAGTAAGTAAGTATGGGATTTTGCCATGGAAGTTTGACTGAGCTGCCAACTTCCACTCTCCATATTTCTTGGTTCAGATTCTCAAGACAGAGAATTTGATTGGCCAAGAGCAGTTCAGATCCTTCCAAGACAGGCAGTCTATGATAGAGGGGTGGCAGGGCCTTCCCCTCTGGGTTGAGAGGGTCATTATTAGGTGGGAGATCCATGAACTGGGCAGACACTCCAAAATGTCTACTTCCATGCTGGTGGGGAGCACTGTTCAGCTTATAACCATGCCCATATCTGTGATCTTTTAGAAATCCAAAGCTTTAAGTTTGTCTGATTCAGCAAAAAAGAAAGAAAGTTATAAGTATTTAACAGTTGTGACATATTTCAGACTAGGAAATTATCTGTTATTTATCTGACATTCAAATTTAACTGGGCATCTTGTATTTTATCTGGCAACTTGACCCAAAGGTGAGGGTTATCCTTCTCCATTGGAGCTGTCATGGAGAAAGAATTGGGAAAATTTAAACTCTGAGTCTCAAACTAAGTTTTTCATGCCCAAGGGCTGCTTGTATTCATGTCCTGTTTATTTTCTGTGATCTGTTTTCATTTTCAAGAGGAGCAATCTGGTATGATGAGAAAACAGAGATCCTGACTCTGAGGTCTGGATCTGCCACTTACAGATGGCATAATGCTGGGCAAGCCAACGAGGTACCTCTATCTCCTCATCTAGAAACCAGGCATCACTGTGCCTATTTCAGGAGAGTGCTGTGAGGTCCCTCCCTGTTGTTCCAAATGGCAGCACGTCCTTTGTTTTTAAGGCTGAATATTCCATTGCATGTATATATATGTCTACACACACACACACACACACACACACATATACATAGGTGTATACATACTATATATATGCATGTATATACATTTTCTTTATCATTTCACTCATTGATGAAGCACTTAGATTATTTTCATTCTTCGGCTATTCTGAATAATGGTGCAGTGAACATAATAACACCGATATGTTTTTGAGATACTAAATTTAATTTCTTTGGTAAATATCCAGAAGTGCTCAGTGAAATAATCCAGACAAAGAGAGACAAATACTGCATGATCTTACTTATATGTGGAATGTACAATAGTCAAATTCATAGAAGCAGGGAGTAGAAGGGTGGATGCCAGGGAATGATGGAGAGAGAGGGATATAGGGAAAGGTTGGCCAAGTCAACCTTAGCTAACAATACTGTGCTTCATACTTGAAATTGCTAAGAGCAGAGATCTCAAATTTATTCTCAGAATACACAAACACACGCACACAGTGTAACTATGTGAACTGATGGATATGTTAATTGTCTTGACTGTGATGATTATTTCACAGTGAATACATACATCAAATCATCAAATTATGTAACTTAAGGATGTACAAATTTAAAAAATTATTTAAATGTTGTTATGAGGAAGAATACTGAGAGGGGTACCAGCCATGCAGCAGGTTCTCAACTAACACATATCTCCTTCTCTTTCCCCACTCACCATACAAACAGAAACACCAGTATCTATTATTGTTATTGAGTAGCTATGATCATGTATATGCCAGCTATGGGATAACGTGCTGTTGAAGCATTGTCTCATTGAATTCTGGCAACAGTGAGGGGAGAGAGCTACTATATCCCTCTCTAATTTACTGATGATGAAACTGAGACTTAGGCTGGTAAAAAGGTAGGCCAGAGACACAAAGCTTCTAAACAGCAGAACGAGGATGTAATCCCAAAGCTGGGTGTCTCCAGAGTTCTAGCTGCCAATTTTCATTGCTTTTCCTTGTACTCAGAAAGCACATCCCATTGTGTGGCATGTGGAAAAGTTGCAGTGGTGAGTCTACCCTCTGCTTAAGTATAATTGGGCCTGCAACCACCCATTGAGTAATATTTGTTGAGTGTTTCTGCCATTGCAGGCTCTCTTCTGGACTCTGGGAGTGCAGTGATGAGCAGGGAAAGACCCTTCATAGAATCCCAATCCCACTTGAGAACAAACAGTCAACAGACACAGGCAAGACTGAGCATCATATTGCATAGTGATATAAAGAGAATTAAAGAGAGGAATGAGAGCTGTGACTGTGGGTTAGGGAGTCAGAGATGGGTGTTTTAAAGAAGCATGTTCCTGGAGCATTTCTCTGAGAAGGTGGCCCTTGAGCCAAGACCTAAAGTAAACATGAGGAGATGCAGATGGAGAGCTGGTGGCTACAAGAACAAGCCAGGAGTGATGTGGCTCAACTCAGAGGCCATTGTGAAGCTGAGTGTGTTAGGCAGAGAGGTAGGAGATGAGGTCAGACCACAGCAAGGAGGTGGGGATTTATTCCTTGGTGGTGGGAGATACACGGCACCAACCACAGCTTTGGAAGAAAGCCCCCCTGTCTCCAAGGCATGGAAGCCTGCATGAGGAAACCAATCATGCCACTTATCACCCCAGTTTCAAAAGTAATTGCAGATACATGTGTAAAGGGCAGGGCAATCTTTTCTGCCAATTACGTGCCCTGTTATTAGGCAATTAGAAGCTGGCGAAGTCACGGTGTGAGGGATTAGCTGCACAATCTCCTCTCCCACCGCCTCTGCATTTCTGCTGCTCCTGAGGGCACACTCTTCCTTCCCCAGGGAATGGTCCCAGCTTGAACAGGTGCCTTTCCAAATGATGTCCTCTAAAGCAACTTGTCCTTGTTTGTAAAAGAAAAGTGAAGCCAGCAAGAGACCATTATAAAACTGTAGTTGAGTAGCAAGGTGACAATATTGCAAACTTTTGAAGGGTCTTGTCTGAGTGTTCCCAGAGCTGGGAATCAACCAGATTGTGTTGGTCCTTGACACACTTCCATTCATTAGCTGCTTTAGTGTTTTATTCAGTTCTTGGGCCCGTGTACACCTGCCCATTTCTGTGGGTCTTTTCTTCACTAATTTATCAATCTTTTCAGTCTTTAAATCAATACTTAACTGAGCACCTGTTTTCTGCCTGGCACAGAGCTGCTCTTTTAAATTAACAGTAAAGTCTAGTGGTTAAGAGCCTTAGGCTCAAACAGTTCTCAATGCAAATCCCAACTCAGCACCTTTAGTTCTTCCTACACTTAGCTATGTCATCTGAACAATGGGGACAGTGTAAGGATGGGGTTCTCTGTCTCTCTAATTCCCTTCATTCATTCTCATTTTTAGCTCTAATGGAGAGGAGACTTTGAGATTAGCACCTCAACCCAGGGTAGAGGTCAGTAGTGGGAAAAAGACATTGGTTGGTGTGAAGTATCCCACGCTGGAGGTGAAGACCTAAGAGCAGGAAGCGCTGCAGGGCCTGTTCTCCAAGGAGGGCAGGACACGTGAGCCTCAGAGAACTGCATGAAGCAGGAAGGCTGGGAGGAAGAAAGAGGGAGGCGAAGGGAAAAGGGAGCAGAAACAAGAAAAGGGACTTTCAGCACTATCAAAGAGGAGCCCCTGGGGCCTGAATAAAAGCCAGCTAAGTCATCTTGTTCCTGGGCTTCTGCGGAGCGTGGTTGGCTAAGGGTGTAATGTCAGGAACCAGATTGCTTGGGGTCAAATCCTGATTCTGCCCCTTGTTAGCTGTGTGAGCTTGGGCAAGAGATCAAACCTCTCTGTGCTTCATTGTCTCCTCTGTACAAACTGAGCCTAATAATAGAACTGACCTTGTCGGCTGGCTAGGATTCCATGAGTTGATATACACAAAATACTTAGAATTATGCCCACTGCAGAGTAAGCGTTAGCAATGGTGGAAATCTAACTGTTCTTCTTTCTTTTTTTCCTACCCATGTTTCACCAGAAAACTTGCCGTCTGGGATATTTGTTTGTTTTGTTCACTACTGTATTCCCCGTTCTATTTCCTGGAACAGTGCTTGGACCCAATCAATATTTTTAAGGTTTGTTTGAATGGATGAATACGTAAAAGAATGTGTGTGTTACTATTCCATATACTTTGTGTTCTTGATCAACTCTGTGTGATAGTGAGCTGCCTGCTCAATCTTTCAGATATCATGAGCATAGTGACAGTGTAGCACGATAATATTAATTGTAGGTGGGGCATGGTGGCTCATTCTTGTAATCCCAGCACTTTGGGAGGCTGAGGCAGGAGGATCACTTGAGCCCAAGGGACCAGCCTGGGTAACATAAGGAGACCCTATCTGTACAAAAAATGCAAAAATTAGCTGGGTGTGGTGGCATGCACTTATTGTCCCAGGTACTCAGAAGGTTGAGATGGGAGGATTGTTCAAGCTCAAGAGTTTGAGGCTACAGTGAGCCGTGATTGTGCCACTACACTCCAGCCTGGGTGACAGAGCAAGACTCTGTCTCAAACAAACAAACAAAAAAAGAGTAGCCCCTGCTTTTTGAGGAGGGAAGAGCATGATACCTGGCCCTTGCCTGGCACATAGAAAGTGCCCAGTTAGCTGGGCGTGGTGTCTTACACCTGTTACCCAGCACTTTGAGAATCTGAGGTGGGTGGATCAGGAGGTCTGGAGTTCACGACCAGCCTGGCAGGATGGTGAAACCCTGTCTCTACTAAAAATACAAAAATTAGCAAGGAGTGGTGGTGGGCACCTATAATCCCAGCTACTCGGGAGGCTGAGGCTGAGAATTGCTTGAACCCGGGAGGTGGATGTTGCAGTGAGCCGAGATAGCTCCACTGCATTCCAGCCTGGTAGACAGAGAGAGACTGTCTCAAAAAAAAAAAAATGCACAGTCAAGTTACCTGCTAGCGACGTCATTGCTTTGTGTGGTATATCCCCTCTTTCGTGACACATAGTGCTTACTGTGCCTTTTTTACCATGGTGCAGAATCAATGATTGATATGATTAGAGATGAGGGATCTCACTAAGACTAGACAACCTGGATTTTCTATTCCATGGCCTGTAACTCCCTGGTAATGACACCCTGGAATCAGCTAGAATTTTACTATCTTGTGACAGTTACCACTGCTTGTATACACCCTACCTTAGATTCCACAAAACTGGCAGTGCTTGAAATACTGAGAAAGTTTGGGTCCAGTGAACATTCCAATAAACTGTGCAGGTGTCCAGTTCTGCCACCCAGAGGCCGATTCCAAATCCCTGGTGACCATTCTCTTCTCCTAAGATACGAACTTCTGACATTGCTGGGTAACACAGGCCCTTGAGTCCTGACTGATTCCATAGAACAAAGGATTGAAAGGGATCTGCAGAATAGCCAATTCAACCCTCTCATAATACAGACTAATATGTGTTTTACATGAACAAGTCATGTAATTTGTGTAACAGTCTATGATACAGAAACAGTCACCAGCCAATTTTATGGAAGGAGCATCTGAGACTCAGAGAGGAGTTAGCAGTTCTACAAAGCTAGAGGCATGGCCTGTTTATCTTTCTGTTGATGTATGGAGAGAGGCAGTATGGCAAGCTGGTCAAGGGTTTGTGTTCTAGAGCTGGGAGCTCTGGATTCAAGCCCCTTTTCCACTAGCTAGCTATATGCCTCAGTTTACTCATTTTAAAGTGAGAATAGTGATAGAACTGGCCTCTTAAGATTTTCATAAGTGATAAACAATCTGACATGTAAAAAGTGCTTAAAACAGTGGCTACCATATTACCAATGACTGTTAGCTGTTAATCATAACTATTATAATAAATAATAAAATATGATATTTTACATAAATTATGAAAGTAATATGATAGTACATTTTAAGATGAAATAATCAACTCAATTAATTCTCAATTAATGTTCGTTATTATTTCTGTAGTTACTCCCACCATGTGGCACACAGTACTTGGCAGATGGCAAGTGCTCAACAGTGATGAGTTAAGTAACCCACCCGAGTCTGGCTGTGGTAAGTGATAGAGTAGAATTTAAACCTAGGCTGTTGCACTCCAAAGGCTGTGCTTATTAGCAAGAAAGGAAACCAAGTCTTTAGGAACAGTGATCTGTTTTCATTGAAGCAAAAGTAAGCCTCAGAGACAGGCTCAGGATCCAGGCGCTCTGACTCCCAGGTCAATGCCTGCTTCTCTACACCATAGGTTCCTTCACCCCGGGGCAGGTTTGCCTATCCCTGGTTATCAGCAAAAGGAGATAATAATATTTCATATGGGGCTGTTTATGATTCAATGATAAAAGCATGAGTGTAAAGCACTTGGAAAAGTGCCTCACACTTAATAAATGTCACAGCTCTCATGATTACTTTTCGTGCGTGCATTTATTAATGCATAGATGTTATTTTGAAGTCCTGCGTGTGCTTGCTACTGGGCTTATTGAGGATGTAGATGAGAATCAGACTTGGTTCTTCACCTCAGACAGCTCATGGTACAGTGGCGTACTCCAGTAAATGAACAATAACGTGTTCTAAGTACATTTAACCCAGCCTGGGTAGATCAGGGGCAACTTCCTGGAGGAGGTGGCACTAGGGGTAGTCCTTAATAATGAGCTGTGGTCCACACACTGGACCTAGGCCTCCACAGGAGAAAGGTGATACAGATAATTCCAAGGAAGCAACATGTGCAAAGATCCTGAGGAAAATGCAGTAGCCTCACAAGAGGTGGGGTCGATGGGAGGTGTTCTCCATGGCTGGTACCTGAGCTTTGTTGCGGGAGATTAACATAGAAAAACAGCTATATAGGATCTTTATGCATGGAATTGAATGCCAAGTTAGGGATTTGGACTTTAACCTAAGAGCAATGAGAGGCCACTGAAAGTTGTACATACATACCACAAAGATCATGGACAAATTGTTGTTAACTGCTGAGTAAACTAATGCATGGATCATAGTAGACACTTGATATCTATTGGTTAAGTTAAAAATTGCCCTGGCAACAATATGGAAATCAGGCTGAGGAGTTTGGGGAGACTGGCAACTTATAAACCAATAACTTAGCTTGATTCCAGAAATGTACTTCTTCTTCTTCTTCTTCGTTTTAAATTATATCTTGCTTCTTCTTATCAAAACAATTGCTGAATGAATGAAGGAAGGAGTGAAGAAAGTGTTGTCATCATCTGCGTTCTTTGTTAAGAGAGGAACATGGGCATCCAACGCAATGTTAGCCAAGAGCACTAAAATAAGTCCTAGAATAAATAACCATTTAACCCCCAAAGAATAATAACTAGGCTGTAGGCATCTTGTGGGAATATGCTGAGACCTGTCTCTTCACCCAGAGGCTTCAGACAGGCAACAAGAATTCTTTGTCTTCTCTCTTGATACTCTCTGATCGTCAGAGTCTCCCGGGGACAAAACGTGAATCAATAGATTCATTACACGATCAAGAACCTGGCACTCTGAAAAGGCTTTAGATGAATTCCTGACCTGTCAAGTAAGAGAAAATAGTATTGAAAATACTCTACCATGTCTTGCTCAGGTGTGCCCTGGTTCATCTCAGTCTCTCCACATTCATCTTGGGACAACGGCATCCTCGGTCCACCTACGGCATGTCCCACGGCCCACAGGAGTTTTGTCTTGGCAAAGAGAATAGGTTGTGATCTGTTTGGCTTGCCTACAGGGCCCCTGGGCCCTTGGTCTTACGGTGTATATAACATGAGCTTTCTAAATGTGCATGCCTACTCCCGGCTATATTTTTGCACAGAGGTTCCTTGGCAGTGTCCTGCCATCATCAAGCGTTGGGCTGCTTGATAGGCCCGATAAGATTAATGTGTTTAGAGAGTCACTGGCCCATCCACTCTCATTGGCTGTAAGATCACCCTTTAGTTTATTTCTTAAGAAATATATTATTAAGTGCTTGTCATGAAGCAGGTATGGTTCTAAGTACTGGAGTCCAATCATAAATTAAGAGATATTTAGTTGCCTTCATGGATCTTATATTCTAGTGAGGGAAACACACATAAAAAGCTAATAATAAATAAAACGATGACAAATGATAGGAAGTGCCATGAAGGAAACAACCAGGATATGAGCCAATGGAGGATGACTGGAGAGGGCCAGTGCCTTTTCTGAAGAGGGGACATCAAAACAAATTCTGGGAAAATGAAAATGACCTACAAGTGGGGGAAAAAAAGAATATTCCAGATGGAGTGACTGGAATGTGCGCAGGGATGGGGAAAAGCTCGACAGATTTAATAGCCAAGAGAAGAGCGGAGTGCGGTGAGCAAGGGGCACGTGGAAATGGAATGAATCTGGAGAGAGAGGCAGGAGAGAGCTGTGTAAGCCCTCGTGGGCTGGGGCGAGCTTCCCCTTTCTATCATACACTAAGAGATAATTTAATAAGTCAACATACTCACTTTCAACTTTTATGCATTGGAAACAGGACCAGCATAGACAATTTCTATTTCCATTTAGAATATTGGGACTGAATGGGAACACATAATAGGACTACACGTTGAGAACCACTGCTCTGGGAGATGCATGCCGAAGTATAAGAGATGCACTGTTGGATATTTCATTTTTCTACAGTAAATATAAGTATTAGAAACAGCAGACTTGCAGAACTGAGGAGGAACTCTGTGATGCACCTGCGCTCTCTTACTGATGCATCCCACTCCTGTCTATTAAATGTCTGCTCAGTGCCAGGCAATGTGCAGGCAATGAATATCCGAGAGAGAGGGACAGACATCATCCCTGACCTAATGGAAATTGCACACCAGTCATTTCAAATCCACAGAAGCTCAGATTAAAAAACAATAGAGTCTTAAGATTTGCCTTTTCTGGCTCTCATTTGGTTAAATTTTGACAACTGTCACACATTCAGAATCATTAAATTGTAGTTTTCTGTGCTTAACTTGCCTCCACTGATTAACTTTCCCCAACTCATTATGGTGGCCCTGAGCTTGGTCTATTCATAAAAGACCATAGAAACCATTAACCGGATGGGTTGCATTTTATAGGAGCAGCACAATTTTATCAACTAGAGGAATTGGCAGATTTGGATTACATGGTAAATAAATGTATCCAATGCAAACTTATTCACCAATCTGCATTGCATTGTAAATACATTTTCTCAAGTAATTGTTAAGTGCTGGGGGATAAGAAAAACAACCAGAGAGATTCAGTAGCTTTGCAGTAAATGTTGAAGAAGTAAATGGGATTTGCAAGGGGACAGTCAGCTTGGTTTAGATGGATGGAAGGAGAGGGTGGTGAGTCAAGGAATTATGGAATTGGATTCGTGATAGACATTAAATGTTGGCCATACCCATGTAAATATCTATGCTAGATTTAAGTATTCAGCTTTTTACCCATTCCCTAGCTACACATAGTCCCAAGAAGGGGGTTAAGATATAAGTCAGCTGTTTCTGGATAAAACAAACAGTCACAGCAATCTCTGTGTCATATGACAGTAAAGATTTATTCCACTGGATTAGCTAGGGGTTGGCAGATCTTATCTAGGCTTGGCCAATCTGCTTCTCACTGCAGAGCTGAGATGGGATGGATTGTCTCAGCTTCACATGCTTCTCATCTTTCTTGGACCAGCTGGGCATCCAGGGATGGTCCTTTCATGGAAAGGACAGTGGCATGAGAGAACAAAGGGCTCTTAAGACCTATGCTTAGAAGTGCACACTACCACCTCCATCTCATTCTATTCACCACTGCAAACCAAATGGACAAGCCCAAAGTCAAAGTGGAGTATGTTCATTCCACCTTTGATGAAGCAAGAATTAGATCCAGGTGGAGGTGACGAATTAGGGCTCAGGCCGGGCGCAGTGGCTCATACCTGTAATCCCAGCATGTTGGGAGGCTGAGGCAGGTGGATCACCTGAGGTTGGGAGTTCTAGACCAGCTTGACCAACATAGAGAAACCCCATCTCTACTAAAAAAATAGGAAAAATTAGCCAGACGTGGTGGTGCATGCCTGTAATCCCAGCTACTCAGAAGGCTGAGGCAGGAGAATCTCTTGAACCTGGGAGGCGGAGGTTGCAGTGAGCTGAGATCGCACCATTGCACTCCAGCCTGGGCAACAAGAGCAAAACTCCATCAAAAAACAAAAAACAAAAAACAAAAAGAGGGCTCAAAGCAAATCTACCAGATTCATAAGTATGTTTTCATTCATCTGCTATTGCATAGGCTCATGTTATGTGCCAGACACTGTGTGTGGCAGCAGGAGAGATGTTCATGTCATATTCCTGTACCACTCACTAGTTAGGAAACTGATAAAAAGAGTTCTTGCTCTCGTTGTCTTCTATATGTTGTGTGCAGTCGTCTGCTAAGAAGTCTCTCTTCCTCGATTCTGGCCCTCAATTCAATCCATCTTCGAATGTGGCTGGAATGATCTTCCTAAACTGTAAATTAGATATGAAATCTCTGTTTAGGCAGTTTAAATGACTCCCTCTTGCCTGTAGGATAAAGTTGAGTCTCCCAAGGTTGATGTTTAAGCTGCTTCTCATCTGAACCTCTGAACTGCCCAGCCTTGTCTTCTGCCAGACCTCTGGTCACCAGCCACTTCTACAAATGCCTTTCTTTCTTCGGTTTCCCTTTGTTGTAGCTCAATGATTCCTGACTTGGGGACCAGAGATGGGCAGATTGGGACATGAGGACCCTGATGTCATTGTAAGAAATCTCATCTAAATACACAGTAAGCTTTGCTTATCAAGTGAATAAATAATACCCCCAGACACAAAGATAGACACTGTCATTTTAGACCTTAACCTGGATGAAACTGTAAAGAATAAACATCAAATTCTGCTAGAAGGAAGAGTTGTATTATGAACTTTCTTTTGCAGTTCTTTCTTTCCTCATCAACGGATATGAAAAATACAACATCTGCCAAGTGGAGACCCATGATGGTTTTTGACATATAATGGAAACCAGCAGTGAATCCCTTGTCTCTTACTTCTTTTTCTTTTCCTTTAGACAGGGTCTCACTCTGTCACCCAGGCTGTAGTGCAGTGGCACAATCTTGGCTCACTGCAACCTCTACCTCCCGGACTCAAGTGATCCTCCCACCTCAGCCTCCTGAATAGCTGGGACTGCAGGAATGTACCACCACGCACAGCCAGGTTTTGTATTTTTCGTAGAGATAGGGGTTTTACCATGTTGCCCAGGCTGGTCCTGAACTTCTGGACTCAGGTGATCCACCCGCCTCAGTCTCCCAACATGTTGGGATTACAAGTGTGAACCACTGCATCCAGCACCCTCATCTCTTCTTAAACACTTCTCGATCCTCCATAGCTCTGGTGACCTTGGCTATGTTTTGACACCCCCTTTAACACATTATCACAATTTCTCCCAATTAGTCACATTTTCAGCCAGGCGTGGTGGCTCATGCCTATAATCCCAGCACTTTGGGAGGATGAGGTGGGCGGATCACCTGAGGTCGGAAGTTCGAGATCAATTAGTCACATTTTCTTAAGCATACACACCATGCCTTATAATTTATTTCCTTGTTGCTTAACTCAGGGGCTAATATGCAATAGGCACTTTAGAGACATTTTTTGAATAAATAAATAAATATTTGTGAATGAATAGTGGAGAACTCTCTGGAGCATTGTTTTCCAAAGTATATATTCCAAGGGCTCGTAAACACAGAATGCTAGACTCCACCCCAGAATTTCCAAACCTGTAGATCTAGGGGCCTGACCTACCTGGGAATTTTCATTGCTCACAAGTTCCCAGGTGATGCTTATGCTGCTGGTCTCAGTCCATACTGTAAACACCATTGCCTTTCTGAACTGGCTCTGAGATGATTTTCTGTGTAAAAATAACCCCAGCCACTAATTTTGGGTAAGGGAGACACCTAGAGGGGGGTTTTAACTGCTTCTTATTCACAAGATAAAAATTGGTGTCTGAATGTCCAGTTTTGCTGCTCATGAGGGACTGAAGTCCTAAAGATAATCGGGCCAAAAACTGAGATGGCCTAAAAGTCACACCTGGTTTCATCTCCTTTGCGAGTGTGGAGGTCATGCTTGTATTAAACATATTCACAGAGGACGCTGTATTAGGGCAGAACCTAAAAAGATGAAGGAGTATGTTTTGTCTTATTCTTAGATGTGTGGGCTGTGCCTACATCAAGGAAATTTGAAGGATGTCACACCCTATGTCTCCTCCACAAAAGATCTTTAGACACTGACATGCTTACACGTGTTCTTCACTGTGTCTAGTTCTGGTCTAGACTATTGTGAGAAGACCTTGCATCATAGGGAGCTACATGTGATGAGCCTCTCAGCATCACACATTTTACAACACAAAAGCCACTTAATTCACCCCCTCACAGCAAGTCTTCTAAACACCTGCCATGCTCCCGAAGCTCAGCACTGAGCAGGAAAATATACAGAAATGAACTTATATTCCAGAGGAAGAGACAGACAACGAGCCAACAGATGTAATCACTCATTAGTTATTGCTACAAAACAAACCACCTCAAATTTAAAGCAATTGTTTATTTTTAGGTCAAATATCTGCCGATCAGCTGAGCTGGGCAGATTCTACTGGGCTTGTTCAAACATATGTGGGTCCATGAGGGGCTCATCTTTCCTCCTAGGACCAGCGGGATAGCCCACAAATGCTCTTTTTGAGACATCAGTAGCAGCGCTTGCGAGAGCAAGCTAAAACACAGAAGGTTTCTTAGGACCTGGGCTTGTAACTGGCACCCCATCCCTTCTGCTTCATTTCATTTGTCACAGAAGTTGCATGGCTAACCCCAAGGCCAAGGGGCAAAGGGCACAGGCACAGGTTGGAGTGAAGGATTGAGATGGTAACGCAAGCAACAGTGTGTAGCAGAAGGTCAAGTAACATAGAGGGCCGCAAAGAAACACAAAGCAGTGTTTGTGGCTTAAGAGTGATCAGGAATGCTACTTTTGGTCAGCATTTTGGTAGCCAGGAAGACTTGTAGGATGGTATATTGTCATAATCTTGGTTATTTTTAACAGGCGTTCCCACTGTAGGGAGTGAGCCGTTAGCATTAAGGTATGTTGCAGCGCTGTATGATACGGGCATCCCTGCATGCACGTGGATCCTGGTTATCCAGGTCCCCAGGCACGCCTAAGTGCTGTGTTATTGCAAAAGGCCTCCTAGCTGGATTAAAGCCACTCTGTACAAATGCTTCATCATAGCAGCACATTGAAAGCATAACAAAATTTGAATACATTGTCTCTGCTAGACTGTACACTGGTCACTCCCTCCCCCTACACACACGCACCCATGTGTGTGTACACATACACATGGGAACATGCACACACTCACAGTCACAACCACCCACTCTGGAATGTCTTCATCAGCATCAGCCAAGGACAGGAAACAAGCTCAACCCTTGGCACCCACAGGAGGCAGCTGCTGGCTGTTGGATTATTCCCTCAGTGCCAAAGCTAGGCTGATGCCTCTGGAAAAGGGGTGTGAACCTTGAATGTGTCTAAAGGCAGACACAGCTTCTCGAGGAGCCTACAGATGCTGCAGCAGCTGGGGCTTGTTCGGTAGATGATACAGGTGGGTGGTGGAGTGGGGATATGTAGGGATCAACTTTAGTATTTATTTGCCACATCAATCAATTCATCAGCCAAAATAGCCCTGATGGGCAACTAAATAAAAAGCAAAGCAAAACAAACAAGAATGGATTTTTTCTTCAGAAGCCTCCTATCATTAAAATGAAATATTTTTTTCTTTCATCTTCATTGGACAAAGTACATTCTCTCATTGTTTGGTAAAATGCAGGTTTTCTGAAAGTGAGAGGAATAGATTGATAGAGGGGAAGAGAAACATCAATATTTACAACGGTTCTGGGAGTGCTATTGTGTTATGATTTCCATTTTATTGATGACAAACTGAGTCTTACGGTACAAAAGAGACTTGCTTCATATAAGTAGAATCTGAAGATCTCAATTCAGGTCTTATCTTTCTGACAAATCTTTTTCCACCTTAGTAGGCTTGGCATGTTTGGAACCTCATGGGATTACAGAAGTGAGCCTCAATGTTTAAGAAGACTCCAGAAATCAACTCCTCTCATTCCTGAAAAGCCAATCTGTAGGGATTGTGGCAAGGAAGGAATAAAGACTGGCTTGTTGGCCACACCCACCTGGAATCAGGCGAGGTTTACTGGAACGACTCTGCCTGCCAGTAGAACAGCCCAGGACAAAAGCCCAGGACTTTAGCAAATGCCTAACCAGGACTTTGCAGGGGCCAGAGTCAGCAGGAGTTTCACCAGATGACATCCATCTTTATTGGTAGCATCAGACTCATGAGGTCTTTCATGGCCTGGGCATCACAACCTCTCATTATTAGTCATACTGCCAATAGCCTCCTTTTATATATGGTTGATGAATTTGAGGACAAACCAGAGAATTGTCCTTGGCCAAAGCAAGCTGTCTCACCCAAGATTTTTCCCCTCTTTAGGTAAGTACTGGGGCAAAAATCACATCCAGGGAAACCAATCAGTCTGACACTGGAGATTAAATGCTCCAGCCTTGAAGGGACATGACACTTTTCACATGGCTCATTGGCTAGATGTACTCACACTGCCGCACCCCAGCAACAAGGGGCCAGAGAGTGCAGTCCTACCAAGATTCCAAAAGGGGGAAAACTGGAAATATTTGGTAAGCAGCACTAAGGACAAGGCAATGGGAAGACCGCAGAAGGCCAGCAGAACTGTGAAATCCACAGTACCAAATTGTCCTTAGCAGGCAGCCGTGGACATTCCCTTCTCTGAGGGACTGCTTCTCTTGACTGAGCTGCTGCAGATGGAAACATAGCTAGATCCCCATCTTCTGCAGTCTAGCTCCTCATTGTGGTTTATCACCTCCCAAGCTGTCCTCTGCTGTCTTTCCCTATCACTGTATCGCTAAGCCATGGGCTCAGTTCAGCTGGGCCTGAATGAAAAGATGGTGCTTTCCCTGGAATGGAGAAAAGTCTGGATATTTCAGGATGCCTTCATTTGAATACTATTTGACTCTAGAGTTCTCTAGTTTACTCTCACCTGTGGGAAATGTGAGGATAGATCTCCACGCATGGGTTCCAAAGTGTCATGATCTGTGACATCATCTGTCAGACCGTGTTGGTCAGAGGCTCCGGGATGGATAGTCTTCTTTAGGCAAGGAAATGAGTGGGTGAAGCAGTAAGATTCCCCTTTCCCAGTTTCATCTGGGGGTTGTTTTGCCAACATTGCCATCTGTTGGGCCAGTGCTGGCTATAGCAGCCAAGCCTCAGATGTCACTGCATCTTTATCAATGACCTTGGGACCACAGGAGATGACCTTGTAACCACATAGCAACCAATGAAGGATCTTAAAAAGCACATCACTTTATATTTATTCGGCGGATGTGTCGTCACTTAATCCTCACCACAACCTTATGAGTTCTGTACAATTTGTATTTTCATTTCACCTGTGAACAAATGGAGACAGAGAGTTCGAGTAACTTACAAGTAAGTGGCAGATCTGGGGGCTGTGCCTAGACAATGTGGCTCCAGACTCCTTGCGCCTCCCCACCTTCTGCTGCATCTTGATGAAGTCTAGCCATCTCTTCCTTTAGCACACACTAATTTCTGTCTCCATGTTCCAGGCCCTGTGCCAGATGCTGGAAATACATCCCAGTCCACTGGATCTTGGCATGGTCCATCACTCAGTGTCCTGCTGTATTACATGTTACATAATGCATTTATTCCAGTATGCAGCCCCATGGAAAATGATGCTGAAAGACATTGTATACATGTTTCTACAACAAAACTATGTAACTTACGCTTCTCTTATTGCTTTGGCTATCAGGGAGCTCATATCCAATCAGAGAAAATACATTAGAATTTGAGTTTGTCATTTTGGTTTGCTGAACTTTTTCTTCTGGGCCAGATTTTCTGTTTTGGTTCATAAATTCTATTGCACAAATGTCCTTTATTGTAAAACACCTTAAATTCTTTTTAAAGGAAGGCTGCATGGAAATTATAAAGTAAGGTCTTCCCTGTATATTCTTAGATTCCTACCAGGGAAGGCAGACCTAGATGTCCCTCTTACCCTCAGAGTACCCCATGTATAAAATCCCTTAAGCAGTAACTACTGCTGTTCTGAGTACCTGGGAGTAGTTCAGAGCTTCTGAAAGGTAACATCCACATAGAAAAAAGAAGATTCCTCCAATCCAGATCCCAGCTTTGGTGCCAGATGCACATTTGTGGAGTAGGTGGCTAGTCAGACTCTCACCTGAGCAGTTAATAAAATCTGTTGTCCCTTGATGGAATTTTTTCTGCAAGCTGGAATTGATCTGTCCTCTTTGTGATTTGTGACATGGTAGGAAAACACCAAACACCATTATGACTTGAGCCACAATGGTGGGGGAAGAAAAGGAAAAAAAAAGAAAAAAAATCCACTGCCAAGGCTTGCCAGGCTTAGAAAGGGCTGGAACTGCTGGGGTCATTTTATTTGATTTATTGGAAATAAAGTGGATCTTATTAACATTTTAATAAAGAGAATCTTTTTGCACTAGGCTGGAAGTGGCCGCCAGTCCCCCGTGCAATTCTCTGGAAAAGTGGAATCTGCTGGCATTCCCCAGCGTGATTTGTGAGGCTGGGCCCCAACAGTCCAAAGAAGCAAACGGGCTGCCACCTCCGCGGGGCTCGCTCCTCGCGAGGTGTTCACCCCGTATCTGCCATGCAAAACGAGGGAGCGTTATGAAGGAATCCGTCTTGTAAAGCCATTGGTCCTGGTCATCAGCCTCTACCCAATGCTTTCGTGATGCTGCTGCTGATCTATTTGGGAAGTTGGCTGGCTGGCGAGGCAGAGCCTCTCCTCAAAGCCTGGCTCCCACGGAAAATATGCTCAGTGCAGCCGCGTGCATGAATGAAAACGCCGCCGGGCGCTTCTAGTCGGACAAAATGCAGCCGAGAACTCCACTCGTTCTGTGCGTCCTCCTGTCCCAGGTAGGGAAGAGGGGTTGCCGGGCGCGCTCCGCGCCCCGTTTCTGCATTCGGATCGCCAGGCACAGGCAGGGTGAGGGGACTTTCGGGGGGTCGGGGCCTCCGGTCGCGGCTGCAAAGACAGATCGGGGCTCGGAAGGGAGGTCATTCTGAGCCCAGAGATCCTGGGCACCCCCCCTCCGCCCCCACCAGCTCCCACTCCGGCGTGTGTGTGTGTGTGTGTGTGTGTGTACGTTCACGGGAGGTGGAGAGAGCTCCCAGACCTTTTTTGCTAGCAGGGGCGACATTCTCGCCCACATCAAGTGGGGTAACTTTGGTTCCCTCCTCCGGAGGCTCGGTGCATTGGAGAGAGACTCAGTTGGAGGCGACTCCAGCGAGCTGCGGTTTCCCCCAGCCCAACGCCCAGCGGCGGAAGCGCTGCTCGGGTCCGAATTGCGGGCTGCGGGGCTGCGGGGCTGGAGAGGCCAAGCAGGCACCGCCGACTTCCCGGGGCGCTCGGGCCCCCTGGCACAGCCCGGCCGCGCGCTGGAAGGCGCCTCGAGGCAGCAGAGAGCCGCAGCCCGGCTGCTGCTGTCGCTCAAAGGCGCCGGCGCCGGCCGCGCCCGCATCGGGGTCCTTTTGCTCCCAGACCCCGGGATCGAAAGGGCCGGAGCGCATTCCCCGCCAGGGCGCAGGCCCCAGCCCCCAGCACCCCTATTGTCCAGCCAGCTGGAGCTCCGGCCGGATCCCGGCTGCCGCCTCTGCTGCCTTCCCTGGGCGGGAGCGGAGCGCAGAGAAAAGTTCAAGCCTTGCCCACCCGGGCTGCAGCTGCCTGTTAACCCTCGGAGCGCTGCGGCGCGAGGGAAGGGCCCGCCAACCCAGAGATGGGGCGAGGGAGACGCGGTCCGCCTGCAATCCCCGCTGCGTCTCGGAGATCTCGGGAAGTTTGAGCGCAGGAAAGCAGGGCTCTGAAGCCAGGCCTGGGGTGCTGGCAGCTGCGGGGTATGCCCAGCGCTGCTCCGAGGCCTGTGGTTTCGGAGAGCACCCCGACCCAGTCCCCCATCGCCTCCCAGGCAGGCTTTGGGACTTGGAGTGAGCTGGCAGCCTGCAAGTGGGTAGATAGGAGCCAGGGCAGGGCAGGGCCAGGCAGAGGGGAGGGAAAGAGACAGGGAGTGCCTCGGGGTGCTAGTGTTGAGTTCCGGGCCGGGGATAGAGGCTCCTGTGTGAGTTCCTGGGTAAGAGGGAGGGGAAGGGAGTTGGGGTCCTAGGTGGGGACTGTCTGGGATGGGGAGATTGGTGCAGCCTTCTAATGTGAGACCACTGCTGGAGTAATATTGAGGTTATACTTTGAAAATGGGCCAGCATCTCAGAAATGTAGTGATGAGTGATGGGGGAGAAGATTAAAGTGCCTGGCTGGGCCGCTGAGCCCGCTCCCCTGCTCCTGACTTCTTTATTCTTTGTATATACAGTCCTCATTGAGGGCTGCCCAGTTATAGTTCCTTTTCTACCAGGCATTGATGGTTGATTATCTTGGGGTCCTTACAGCCTGGAGTCTTGCCATGGAATCCCAAGCCTGGCTGTGAACCAGTTTTCCATATGTCCTGTACCCGAACGACCCCTAAGGCTGTATGCGTGTACATATATCCCAATTTAGCAAGGCGGTTTGGAGCATGCCTCAGACAAAAAGGATTCAGATCCTTCCTGCCATCTGCTAGTGGTACCACCCAGGGCAAGTTGTTTAACCTCTTTCAGCTTACAAGTTCTCTACGGTAAAATAATCTGCTGCCTTCCTAGGACTGCTGTGGGGATAGGATTGCATTCAACAGGATATCCTATGCAACGCATGCTGCCCTGGGAGCATCGGTGTCTGAGCGCACCTCCCATTGCCTTGTACAGGACTTCACAGTCCTTTTTCTCTCTTGGCAGGTTTTTCTGTTCAGATTCCAGGGCTTGCCCAAAGTTATGTCTCCTTTAGAGCAAGACAGACCACGTGACAGGGCCCCAAGATCCACCTTGATGCACTAGGGGCTCTCCACATGGTTCTTTTTGCAAATGAACTGGTATGTCTCCTCACCCAGGGCCAGGCTGGCACATGTGGGTTCTGAAGGCTCACTCTATTTATTTAGAAAAAGGAAGCAGAGATTTTGCTGTGAATTGAAATGATTGCCCTAAGAGGCTTATTTCTATTTTCAATTGTTATGCATATCAGAGCAAATGTCCACATTAGGATAGTAATTGATATCCTGGTAGCAATAGTACCTCCCAGAAAAATCATTTTGATGCAATCCAGTTAACCAGCAAAAAGTTCAAGGGCAGAGCTCTGTGTGCCATAGAAAAAAGTGGGCAACATCTTGGAGCCTTTGAGTCAACAAGCAGAAACAAAACTTTCCTGGGGCAGAGAGAAAACAGAAGAAAGGGAAAAACAATGTAATAAAGCAAATTAGTCACTCAGCCCTGGTGGTGTTCAGGCAAGCCTGTATGTTTTTTTCCACTGCAGCTGTAATGCATTGGGTCCGACTTTGGAAGCCATCAATCTCTGTAAGTTTATTGGCTTGGTTGCCGTTTTAGGCATTTTGGTAGGAGGCGAGGAATTCTAAGCAACAATGACTGGAAGCTGGCACAGTTGAACAGTCAGCTCTCCTATCCCCTGGGGTGTTTTGGGAAAGTCTGTCCCAGAAGTGGCTTCTGGATTTTGGCTATGATAAGTAATGAATGTGAAACAAATCAAGAAAGAAATGAGCTAGAAATTCCGTGGTAAATATGATTCCCCTGCCTATGTGGGTAGCACTGACAGCTAACCAAAAGTTCTAACAATGAGTGAGTAATCCCCCAAGAATTAGGAATTTAGGGAGTAGTTCAGGTTTGGAGGGCAGTCACTTGGGAGGGACTAAAAATGTTCCATGGAATTCTGAGATTCCATTATAAAGTGAGTAGTTCTCCCTTGGAGCCAGAATCTTGATTTTCAGTATTTTAAATGAGAGTCAGTGTCTTGTAGTGCTCCTGCAAATTTGTGTGTTATGTTTTAAGAACGGTGTTTATTTGCAGAACCTTTTGGATAAGGAAAGAGACACAGAGTTGAAGAGAGTGCCGCCCCCTGCCCCCTAGGGTCAACACATGACAGCCTGTAAGATTTTCAGAGTACTAGTGAAATGGAATGGAATATGTAGTGAAAGGAGGCAGTGGTACAGTTCACCTGTCTGAATATTCTTTTTTAGCAAGTCCCAAAACAGGTTTAATAAACTGCAAAGTTGAGTAAGTAATCTGGAATTTGTGAAATTCCACAGTCGATACTAAAAGCCCCAACAGTCATCTTAGCTAATCTCTTCTACTCTGCCTTCCTCCCTTCTCCCCTTTTCTATCTTTAGCCCTTGGGTTTTTCATTAAGTAAAATCTATTTCCTTCCAGAAGTATCGTATATGTGTTATAGTGAAATAGCCGAACAAACCAACGTACCCTATAACTGCATTATCTAAAAATATCAGCACTTAGATGTGTAAATTGAGCCTCAATCTGAAGTTCAATGTTCAGGTTAAAGTATAGCTAGGTTCTTGAAAACATCCTTATTTCCTTCCAAAAATACAGTTGCTTGGGGAGTCTAGTTAATTTATATTTAGTGTAAGATAAGGAAAAGGACAAACTATGGATTTAATTCACACCTGCATGACAGTCATATCATCTAAGTAGTCGGCAATGTTTCTATATGCATGTCTGAGTGTGTACGTCTCTGTGTTTTGATCTTATTGTAATACCTGTTGAAAATTTTCTCCAGAAGAGGGCCCCATCCACAGCATTACAAAATTCTGAATCTACAGCTCATATTTTAAAGAACTTCAACGTAGCAATTCCATCAAAACATAACTATTCTCCTTATTCCACATTATTTGCCACAAGCACCTCCAAATGAGAAATCCTACTTGCTCTTCCTTTCCCTCCCTCTCTCCCTTCCTTCTTCTTTCTCTTTCTGTCTTTCTTTCTTTCTCTTTCTTTCTTTCTCTTGCTTTCTCGCTAGATTTCTTCTTGCTTGCTTGATTTCTTCCTTTTCCCCTATTGTAGTTGATTCTGTTCTCATTCATTCTTCAATTCCATATCTCCTCTGAGTACTAGAGCAGGGAAAATTTCAAAGACCTTTGTAGACAATGCAATATGGAATGTGAGAAAGTTCTGAATTTTCCTGGCACTTGACTTTCGTTGAACTTGATTGTATTCTTCAGGCAGCCAAAAGCCAGAAACAGTTCTGCCTGTGGAAAGAGATAACCTTCCCCTTACATAACCACCTAGAAGGGTGATTCCTGAGCTAGGTCTACGCACTTTCCAACACCCATTGAAAGGGAGAGGGAAATATCTGCCTGTCATCCAATTACAATAATCAGCTGGGCAGAATCAAACCAATTGACCAGTGGTTTTGGCATTGTTTCTGTTTAGCTGTTGGCAAGGCGCCTATGTGCCTGTGGGAATCTGACCCTCCTGAAGGATGCTGCCAATATATTCCCCACAGCCTGTTTCTTCTGCAGCTGCCTGGGATCCCAGGCCTGGCTCCCCAGGCATGAGCAGGCTGCACAGACAATGGCTGAGCTGTAGGATCTCTTGCTCTTGCAGTAGCCAATCAGCCATAGCCTTATTCTGGGGTTAGGGTAGAAAGTCATTTCTCTCTGCTGAGAGAGATAGCTAAGGGGAAGGCAGGAGAGGAGAACAAAGGACATTTCCAAGTTGAATTGCCAACTGAGCCAGGGTCTGTGGTGGTGAATGGGTCACCCTCTCGCTTAGCAGGTTAAACCTCAAGACATCTGCTTGGTAGTGATGAAACTCATCTATCCCAACCCTGCAACTCTAGCTTCTGGGCAGAGGTTGCCAAGTAGCAGCCACGGGCGAAATTAAGCCACAGATGCACTTGGTTTGGCTCAAATGTTTTGACAATTGTACATTAGTAAAAAAAGCAATCCAGGTTTCTAGCATTTCTGAAAAAGTCAGGTCAGGCAACCCTAGATCCACACTTCCACCTGGGACTGAGTGTACTTGATGGGACCGAGTCACTGCTGCCCTCTTTAGGTAGGACGTGCCTCGGCAGCTTGCCACAATCCCCACCACTCTCTACTACCCAGCCTTCTGCACTCACTACTTGTGCCTGCTTGCCTCTAGGGCTTTTTGAGTTTGGAACCTCTGCTTTCACAAATGTTGAGGTTTGATCAAATTGATGCAGTTAATTTTCAGTGATGGACTCTGAAAAGGGAGAGACTGGTCTCTTCTGATTCCCAGTGATGGAATTCCGTTGATGTGTGCTTTGGAACAGCATGACCTAGGAGATTGCACCCCCTCCCTGAGCACATTACTGGCAGTGCTGTTGGCCAGGCACCCAGAGCGACATAGCACCCAGAGCGACAAAGCACCCAGACCATTGCTTCAGGTGTAAGAGTCTCGCAGAGAAGTGACACATTGCAGCTCTGAGTCAGTGCAAGCCCTGGCACAGCAGTGCGTTGGTACAAAACATCATCATGGACCTGCAGCCAAGGGACTCTGAAACCCTGGGATAATATATAGGCCCACAGACCCTCTCTATCAGCAGTCCCCAACCTTTTTGGCACCAGGGACCAGTTTCGTGGAGGACAATGTTTCCATGGACTGGAGGTAGGGGGATGGTTTGGGGATGATTCAAGCACATTATATTTATTATGCATTTAATTTCTATATTGTTACATTGAATTAGATAATGAAATAATTCTACAACTCACTATAATGTAGAATCAGTGGGAGTCCTGAGCTTGTTTCTCTGCAACTAGGTGGTCCCATCTGGGGGTGATGGGAGACAGTGACAGATCATCAGGCATTAGATTCTCCTAGGGAGTGTGCAGCCTAGATGCCATGCAGGTGCAGTTGACAATAGGGTTCCGACTCCTATGAGAATCCATGTGATCTGACAGGAGGTGGAGCTCGGGCGGTAATGTGAGTGATGGGGACCCATTATAAATACAGATGAAGCTTCTGCTTGCTCACGGGCTGCTCACCTCCTGCTGTGTGGCCTGGTTTCTAATAGCCCATGGACTGGTACTGGCCTGTGGCCTGGGGGTTGGGGACCCCTGCTCTGCGTAGGGTTCTGCCAAAAGCATGGCTGTCCTTGAAGAACAGTGACACCTGGGCCTCGTCATTCCAGGAGTGTTGCTCCCCCACAGTATAGACATAATCAGAACATCACAATAACCTATTGTACTTAGACTTGCCAGGGCCTTTGGGAGCACTGCTGTCATATCCAGCACCTTTGTAACTTCAGGATAAAGCTGCATCTGCAGCTTTGTCACCTAGCGTACTCTTCACACCTAGCACCGTCCTGGAGCTTGAGTGATGTTTTTGTATTTGTTTTAAGAGTTAACTCCCATGGCCACTCTACACACAGCGCTAATGCTACAATGAATGCTCTCTGGCTCTGCAAATACAAGATTAATCTGTCTGCCTCATCCCATACCAGCAGGTGAGCCTCAGATGATTCTTGTTTTCCATAACTATAGACCCCAAAGATCAGGGTAAATATAACTCTATACGCATATTTTAAAAAAATGTGATTGTTTCTCCTCTGCCATGGCAGTTTCCAACAGAAGTCAAATTCCTGAAAATTAACATTAGAAATAGACATGTTTTGACATGTCATGTCTCATTTCAAAGACACCAATGAGCGTCACCCGATCTGCTGCAGAGGCACAAAGACCCTGTGTCTCCCAGCTGAACGCAGGCCGGGCTGGGGCGGACGGCAGCAGCTGCTCAGCTTTCAACAGCCCTGCCACATGCATGGGCAGGGCCCGGAAATGAGCTCAGCCTCTGGAGGAGCTCGGGGAATGGAAGGAAGGAATGTGGCAGCCTCCATTCTTGCCTTACGGGGCCTTCAGGCCAATGTCTCTTTCCTCCAAAGTGGCAGGGAACCACTTTCCTGTGTTGTGTGCTGCAAGAAGAAGGTGGTGGCTGCAAACACCTGAAGTTTGAGCCTCTGTGATTGTCCCTGTGGACTGATTGATGTAGGGCCTGCGGAAAGTTGCTGGATGCTGCTAGCAGAAGTGAGGCTGAGACTGACTGGAGTACCCGTTGTCAACTGTCAGGCATCTGGGATCATCTAACTCAGGGGTTGCAAATGATGGCCCGTGAGCCAGTTCCTGCCTGTGGCCTGGTTTTACAAATAGTTTTATTGGAGTATAGCCACACCTATTCATTTATATAATTGTTGATGGCTGCTTTTGTGCTATAACAGCAGAGTTGAGACAGTCTGGTCCTCAAAGCTGAAAATATTTACTATTTAGTCCCTTAGAGAAAAAGTTGCCTGACTCTTCATTAACTTAGAGTTATAGCCAAAGAGGCTGCCAGGGAGTCTTCTCAAAGGATGGGTCTGAGAGGTTCAGCCGTTAGGGATTTTTCCTCCCAGGTTCTAAACGCTCGAGCAACTTGACTTCAGGGAGATTCACCTGAGACCAAATGACTCCAATAAACATCTGTGATGTCTATGAAGGACCTACTATGTTCCAAGCACCACTTGTGTGTTCAGGACATAGCTACTAATAAGGCAGACTGAGTGTCTGCTCTCTTGAGGCTCAGAGCTTGGCACGAAGGATCAATCGCAATTAATGAATAATTTAAGATGGAGACAACCACGATGAGGGAAGGAAACCCAGCTATGTGAGGTCACACCATTCTACATATTTTGCCTAGGTGTTCTTTGTCTTTCTCCTCCACTAGACTGTAAGCTCCGTTGTGGCACATGTTGTGGTTTAATTTGTTCACTTCTATACTTCCAAGGATTAGAACAGTGCCTGGAACACAGTGGACACTCAGCAAACATGAATGAACAAAAGAATGAATGAATATAAGAAAGTCATCAGATGCAGATGAAGGATCTGGGCAGCTTCCCTGACAACCTGATGCTTTAGCCCAAATCTGGAGGAGGAGTAGGGTTTACAGACAAAGGCACAATAGAGGGCATGGGTGGGGAAAGGCATTCTAGCAGAAGATACAGTCTGGGTGAAGCCTCTATTGAGGGGAAACACACACAGCCCAGGCGGTGGTGTGAAGTGTGGCCCAGAGGTGCCAGAGCCAATGGGGCCTTGTCAGCCCCTGCAAGGATATTGGTGTTTTTCTCAGAGCGAGTGGCAGCCATTGAAGGTAATGAGGGAAAGGTATAAAGCGACACGATCAGATTTGTATTCTGGCTATAAGCAGCAAATGGTTTAGGGCTGGGTATGAACGGAAAAGAAAGGCCAGCCTAGGCCTGAAATCATGGGAAGCTGGATTCAGGAATGATGGTACAGAGATGGGGCAGATGAGAGAAGCAGACTGATTTGGTTTGGGTCTGTGTCCCCACCCAAATCTCATGTCAAATTATTTTCCCTAATGTTGGAGGTGAAGCCCAGTGGGAGGTGATTAGATCATGAGGGTGGATTTCCGCTTGCTGTTCTCGTGATAGTGAGTTCTCACGAGATCTGGTTATTTGAAAGTGTCTAGCACTCCCCCCTTTGCCCTCCCTCTCGCTCCTGCTTGCTGTGTAAAGACCTGCCTCCTTCCCCTTCACCTTCTGCCATGATTATAAGTTTCCTGAGGTCTTTGCGGCCATACTTCCTGTACAGCATGCAGAACCTCAAACCAGGTAAACCTCTTGTCTTTATAAATTACCCAGTCTCAGGTGGTTCTTCATAGCAATGCGAGAATGGGCTAATACATCGATGTATCCTATTCAGATAATCCAAGAGACATTTAGGCTGAGAACTTGACAGGCCTTGATGGTGGCTGGGTATGGAGATGGCAGGGCCAGGGCCAGGGAGGGGTTAAGGATGACTGCTTGAGTTCTGACTCTTTCAATTGGCAGAAAGAGTCAAACAAGGAGACCAGGTGTTTGACATTATAAACATGCCAGGCTGCAGAACGTTCCTGGGAGAGGCACCTAAGGCCCGCATTACAGTATTGCCAGCAGGTCCGGTCTGTGCTTTCATCTGGGATGGGCACCTTAGGGGCCTGGAAATGTCCTTGAATAGAGTGACCAATGTGCAGCCTCTATAATTAACCAATCTCTGAGACTTTTCACGCACAAGATATTTGAGAGAAACATTGCCAAGCCCTTTAATCGTTCCTTGAACATTCAATCAGCAGCACTGGAAATATTTCTTACATGAAGCAAATAATGATCTCCCACTCTCAGCAATCACTCTGCGAATGCTAACAAGCTTCTGTTTCAGCATGTTGGGTGTAGCCTTGGTGACTTATGTTTTTGGTGTAGTAGGAGAATATTCAACTTGGTACCAGGCAGCGGTATAGTAGTAAATATTTAACAACTGGTCCACTCTAAAGAAACACCGAAACCAAAAAGCAAAACCCCAACCAAGACACAACCAGATAGTCTGCAGTACTTATGAGTTTCTGTGGTGTAAATACTCCCATCATGGGCAATTGGAATCTACCAACCTGAGAAATTCCTAAAAATCTAATGATGGGCTCTTGCTACCTGATACTAACTGGCCCCAACACACCACGGACCCAGATTCTGTTTCTAGCTCACCCCTCACTTGTGGTGTGACCTTCAGCTAGAAGCTTCAATGCTTTCATCTGTAAAATGGACCAGATTACAGTGAGGTTCAACTGGGTAAAAAGATGTCAGAATGCAGGGAAGTCTAATTTGCTGCAAAGATGCATGCCGATTATCAAGATAATTATCACTTGCAAGGAAACAGGTCCTTCGGCCAGGATTCTACAGCTGTCTAATTGGTCCCTGTAAAAATATTTAGTGAGTTTGACTCAGCCACTGAATGAAGCTTGATGTGTGAGAAACAGAGGGTGTACCTCTGCTTCTTGCAGGTCTGCATATTTTTGCAGTAAGAAGGATTATTGCGTTCTGCAGCAGTATTGATTCTGAACGTGTCTATCTTCTTTTCCTGCTGTCTTTCCCTTCTTTTCTTCCTGCTTTCCTCAACAAAGATACTGAGTGAGTGCTGTATGCCAGGCACTCACCTAGGTACTTTATCCTCAGAAGATGAGGTCTGTACAGTTACTGTGCCCTTTTAACAGATGAAGGAACTAGTGTCTTTAAGGAACTGGCCCACGATCACAGAATAACAAGTGGTGAGCTGGGATTTGCACCTGGGTCTGTGTGTGGGCAAGTCCAGCTGAGGCTCATGTCTTCACTCAGCAAGTATTTACTGGGGCATGTTGGGAATTCAGAGGTAAAGGAGATGAACTTAATCCCTGTTTCGTGGAGCTTACAGTCTTGAGGGAACAGAAGATAAAAACAAGTAAGTAGTTGAAATAATTTCAAATTTGTTAATTGTTACAACAAGAAACAGTAGAGGCTGAAATAGATTGAAGGGAGGAGAGGCCGCTCTGCCCTCCTTTGCTTCCTTTCATCTGCCTGCCTTCCTCTTTCTTCCATCTTTATTTCCTTCTTCCCTTAAATGTTAATACCTACCAAGTACGAAGAATGCTACAAATCTGGGAACTAAGAGGTGAACACAACAGTCCAGGCCCCCACCAGGAAATGGGCTGGAGCAGAATTAGAGCCTGGGGCTGCCTAGACCCAGGACTGCTGGTATCTTGGACTGCTTAGGGGTGTTACGGAGGCCTCCCAGCCCCTTCGAAGTGAGCTTGCATCCTGGCCCAGCCATTTACACACTGTGTTGCCTCAGATAAGTGACTTCATTTCCCTCCTTTTCTGTTTTCCCCTGTATTAAAAGAACTAAAAAAAGGAATATCTATGCCTGCCCTGCAGGAATTTTGTGAGAATTAAATAAGTATGCTAATGGTGTCATCCTATGCTTAAGAAATGTTGGTTATGTTGCTTTTCACCCTATGCTCCAAGGAAGTTTATGGTCTGAAGGTGTCATGGGGCCTTGGTTTTCAGGATGTGACTAACTTAAGGGGGGAAATGACTTTGTATTTTATAATGCGTGGACGTTAAAAAAATAAAGTTTGCTCCCTAGGGAGGATTTGCCCTTCCCATATTGGTAGGTCCCCCAATATTGTTCCCCTTGGAATTCATGCCTCATAAAATCATTTGATCTGGTGGCATCTCATCTTCTTAATGTATCTGCCCAGCAGCTGTTCCTAGGAGGCTTTATTAGGGCAGTGTGTGAGAGAGAGAGAGTGTGTGTGTGTGTGTGTGTGTGTACGCACGCGCGCACCGGTGCCATGAGTACTTATTGTTATTTAAAGTACGTCCATATAACCACAATTTACTATAGCTGCTATGCACTTGTTACCCATGTTATCTGGAATCCTTCCTGCAACCCTTAGAGGTGACTCTTATTCTCAATTTTATATATGATGAGAAGTTCTGAGTGGTGAAGTCTTTTGCTCAAAGCCACACGGTCACTGAGAACTGGAACCAGTGTTTGGATCCATGCACTTTTATTCCTGCGCATGTTTATTTTCCTCTGTGTTGCACTTGTATATAAACCTTCCTTTCCCACTTGTATATAAAAACTTTTCCTTTGTCTATTTTGTTCTCTAGCTCCCTTAAAGTCAACATAGCTGCCTGGGATGACCTCTTTTTTGAGTTGTGTCTCAAAGTAGGTCTGGGCCCTGGACCTCCTGTCTGGGTTACTGATTGCAGCATTCAGAACTGGGTTAGCCCAGGGTCGTTTGTGTTCTTTGTCTCCATGTCCTTGCTTTTGACCAGGGCCAAACAACCCACCTACACTGCATGGTTCCCCCAGCCTAACATCCCAGTGAGAAAGGCCCACAGATGCCTGGGTGTGGCTCACCTGCAGCTTCAACCATGCAGGCAAATTCTCCGGCAGTTTCCTGCTGGCCACCGAGTCCTTCAGTTGGATGACATTCTTCCCTAGGGGTGCTAAGAAACCCTGTTGCCTAAGCCCGTGTTTCCTGCAAGCTACAAGCTACTCTTTGTAACGTTTTCCCCAATCAAAAAGAAAACAAGAAATAGCCTGTAGGTATGTAGAGACACATAGATCTATACTGTGTGGCAATTGGATTGAATCTAACTTGAAGTTTATTTTGTCTTACCAGACTAGTGTTGTTTCCTTTTAAGTGCCTTTAGTAAGGGTTGCCATTGACTCAGCAAACACATGTTGAGTGCTTACTATGTACCCAGCTCCATTTTCCACACTGACCACAGAGCAGCCAGATCATGACCTTTGCCCTCCAGAGCTCATTCTGGTGGATGGACACTGTCTCCTTTTACAGGCTCCTCACTGCTCTGTGTGCCATCCCACCACTCAGCGCCCCTGCCCATCTGTGCATTTCCTATTTGGTTAACTCATTCGTTTAACAAATACTTACTGGGGAGGAGAAGTATTTACTGGGAGAACAATATCTCAAGCACAGTGCTCAGCACTGGGGGAGCCAGCAGTGATTAAGAAACACAAGATTGCCTGCCTTCATGGAGTTTGTGTTCTCATAACAGAGAAAGACAGTAAACAAGAAAAATAAATATGGTAGTTTTGCATAGTGATAGTGCCATGGAAAAAAGTTCAAATGGCATAGAAGGATAGGCAGTGTTATTCTGGGCTTGTCCACTACCCTCTCTTGGGATAGAGGATTCTTTATTGAGATGGAATGGCCTTTCTATTTTGCAGAGATGAAATGTGCTACCATTTGTGAAATGAAGTTAGTAATACATAGATGGCATTTTTGCCCTTACTCATAACGTGTTGTTGGCCAACTTTTGTCAATCTCTACTTTTTGTTTGTGTTGAAATTTTGCTGTTGGGAATTTACAATTATGGTAACCAATGATTTAGACCAGGAGTAGGAATCCTTTTTCTGTAACGGGCTATGTAGCAAATATCTGGTTTCTCTTGCAACTATTCAGTTCTGTCAGTGTAGCATTAAAGCAGCCAAAGCCGGTATGTAAACAAACGGGCAGGGCAACAGAATGTTATTTACAAACATGGGCAGAGCTAGATTTGGCCTTCGGGCTGCCATTTGTCAACCCCTAATCTAAACCAGTAGCTGCCTTACCAGTTGGTCAGACTTGTACAAGACAGGGATAGGGCAGAGGCCAGAGAGGGGGACCAGGGATTCTCCTTGGCTTTAGTTGCCATGAAAATCGTGGTACTTCTTTAGGGTCACATAATACTAGACTATTTGCATTAACTATGATGAAGGTAAAGATGCTGGGTGTCAGCTATGGAACATAACTCTCAGACTAGCTCTAACGTAGGAATAATTTAGCTTTGTAATGATTATCTGGACTTCAATTGTTAAGGTACTCTTGCAACCCAAAGATGTCTTGGAGTTAAACACTCTCTTGGACTGAATTCCTCTAAAGAAATAGAGACACAGAATTGGGTTGAGGGGACCAAGTTTCTTAGGGCCCATAAATGAGCGAGAAGGAGAGTGAGACAAAGGAGGAGGAAAGCCAGTAAGCCAACAGTGAATGTGCCATGGAACTGGTCACAGTCATGGGAAAGGGGCTCATTGCTGCTGGGTCTCTACAAAAGAACTGTGTAAGCTCATTTCAGAATGGTCCCTCTGTAGAATAGGTGGCTGGGGGTGTATTCACCTGTCCTTAACTTCTGATTGTCAGGGGTGACCCCTGCCATCATTAACTTCTCTGTGCTTTCCTGCTGAGCCTTTGCTGTCGGGGGAGCAGCCATGACTTTGGAAGCGTCATAGCAGAAAAAATAGAAAGGTATGGCAAGTTGTTGGACTGTTGGTATATTCCCTGGGAAGGGCATGAATAAATGAGATTTCCCTGGCCCCCATTATGTGTTACTGGAAACTTCCTCAGTAGAGCTAATTGGACCAGAAAGAGTTATGGTGGTGGTGGTTTTTAAAACCTTCTGAATTTGGTTAAGCACCACCTGCAGATACTCTCTTTCCCACTAGATGGTACCAGTATGCCAAAGCCCTAGAATGCTACCTTAGGGCCTCATCTTTGACATGTGCTATATTCTCACTACTTTTCAACAATGAAGGAATAAGCCAGTGAGGTCAAAGGGATGAACTATGGGTGTTTTAGGGACAGGAGATGGCAGAAAAGTGAAGGCTGTCTGAACAGTTGCCCTCATTTACGTATTCAGTCATTTATCAACAAATATCACCATTGACTGAGTGCTCAACAGTCTTCTAGGCACTGGGAATACAAAAGTGAATAATACAGAACGAGCCCCTGCCCTGGTGAGCTTTATGTACTGAGGGAGAGACTAAAAAAATGAGCAGGTAGGTATATGATGTCTGCAGGAGGATGATGAGTGCCATGAAGAATGAGAAAGCAGGAAAGGGAGTAGACAGTGACAGGGAGAGGTCGTAGCACCTGCCTTTCCTCTTGGCTGGAGGTTGAGGGATTATTTCCATTTGCTTTTTAAACCCGGTTCTTCCGTTCACCAACTCTTTGTGACCACCCCTATGTGGTTTATTTTTGAAATGAGACTAATGTGGTTTATTTTTAAAATGAGACTAACAGCTCATGGAAGTGAAAAAAAAATGGTGCTTGGCAAATGGGTGTTGACTAGTCAGAGCCCATTGCAGCCTAACACCTAACTCACTGGACTGTTTGTTGGCTGATTTAATTCTTCTGGAATAATTCTGAATTGCTATTGTTGTTGACACACAATAGAGTTGCATTTAACTCGGAGGTTGGACTATAAAGCCGGGTTTAAGGCAAACACAGAGTTGTCATTAACCTTGAAATCTCCTAAGTTGCCAATTAAAGTGCAGTAGGCATGGTTTTGTGTACGCATCCCCGTATTGTAATCAATATGGAGCAATGTGTAATGCATGCAGTAATGTACAGAGCATAGTAAAGAATATATGCAAGGTATAATTTGATAGCATTTAATTACAGTATTTACATTGTTCTTTTTCTTTCTCTTTTTGGTGGAAGAGTTGGCTTTCCATTAGTTAAATGTGCATATGATGAGACTTCACTATATTCATTGAAGCCAGATTTCTAATCATACAATCTCCACCAGGCTGTGCATTATGCAGGAAAAGACCTCTTTTCTCTGTTGTGTTCTGTTTATTTTAGATTCCCACTACCAGTCAGATGCTTTGGGGCAGGGGAACTGTGGAATAATAATAGAAGCAGGGGCAGTAATAGTAGCTGATATAGGGGTAGTGCTGATTTTGAGCTAGGCCTGGTGTGAGTGTTTTAGTTGTATTAATCAGCACATTTAATCCTCATAATGACTCTGTAGGGTATGTACTGTGATTTTAATCCCATTTCATAGATGGGGACACTTCAGGAGAACTTAATAAAAGAACCTAATAAAGCTTTAGGACTCTGGGGTTGAGATTCAAACTCAAGACACTCCCAGACACACCAGGCCACATGTATGATTCCATGAAATGGAACAAACTGTCCAGAAAAGGGCAAATCCATAGAGACAGAAAGCAGCTTAGAAGATGTCTGGGACTGGGTGCAGGAGGAAGCGGGGAGTTACTGCTAATGGGTATAGAATTGCTTTGGGGAAGATGAAAATGTTCAGGAGCTAGATAATGGTGGTGATTACACAACTCTGTAAATACACCCCAAACCAGGGTATCGTATATCTTAACCGAGTGAGCTTTATAGTATGTTAAATATGTCTGAATAAAACTGGTATTGAGTAGAAAAAACAAGCAAACTTTGCGCAGGTCAGCCTCAGGGCTCCTGTGTGTTGATGAGCACACACAACCTGTCCTACAGTTGTTCACCACCTGCTGTTGACCTTCTACTTGCTTTACTTATATTAACACATCGACTCCTCAAAAGATTCCCATTGTCCACCCTATTGAGAGATCAGAAAACGGAGGCAGAAAGATGTTGAGAAACTTGGGGTTGGTAAGTGGTGTTGCCAGGATTAAGACCCAGGCAGTTTGGGTCTGATTCTTTCTGGCTACAGTGGTTCTTACATGTGTTTCATTCATCAAAAGCAACCTGTGTCATTTGGAGCTGCAGGTCACCTTGGCCTATTGGAAATAAAGCAGTGGTTCTTCACTTTTGCTTTGCTGATTTGCAAAGTGAATTAAGAACCATGTTTTTTCTCACTGGTTATTATTCCCATGGGAGCCTACCCTGGTGTGGAGTTCTGGCTGCAAAGCTCTGAGAGACTGTGAGAAAGGAGACGTGTTAGTGTTATTGACTTTCTTTTGGAGACACAGTCTTCTCTGTCACCCAGGTTGGAGTGCAGTGGTGCAGTCATAGCGAACTGCAGCCTCTATGGCCTGAGCTTAAGCAACCCTCTTGCCTCAGTTCTCAAAATAGCTAAGTGGGACTACAGGTGTGGACCACCATGCCCAGTTAATTTAAAAATATGTTGTTTTTAAAGACAGGTACTTGCTGTGTTGCCCATACTGGTCTCGAACTCCTGGCCTCAAATTGTCCTCCAGGAGTATCTGGCATTACAGGCTTGGCTAACTTTTAAAAGTATAGTAAGTGTCTTAGGAAGATGGGAGATATCGAAGTGGGGGTGGAGAGAGAGAGAGAGAAAAGAAATCTAATTGATATGCTAATTGTCATTGTACTCAAGTTGATAGCAGATTGCTGGAAGGATTTCGGATTTACTCAAATTAACATGAATGTTTGGCACCCCTTGGCTGGTGCGGATGAAGAATTCAATAGCCTGGTAATGAGAACTAAATCTAAGGTCTAAGGCTGGGAAAGGAGCTCTCACCTCTTACATCCAGCACTCATCATTCTGCAAATCAGGGCCCCCTGACCTCCTTCCACCCCTGCCTTCTGAATCTCCCTCAGTGCCTTCCATCACCCTCCTACGGAGTTCCTTTGATTCTCAGGTCCCCTAACCATGGAATTCACTCCTCTCTGCCCTCAGTCATGGGCTGATGATTTGTATCCTTTGTCATGTTTAAAATGCTGAGTGACAAAGCCATTAGCCATGAACAGTGAAACAAGGAAAGCAGTATAGAGCTGGTGCCCAGACCAGGCCCAGTGCACTAGTTCGTGGTACTGGAAGGGGAGGCCTTATGGAGGCAAAGCTTCATAGGTCTCCAGTCTGTAGAGACAATCACGGTTTGGGCTGGGGCAAAAATCAGAACTTGAACTGGCTCTGGCTGAGACCCTGGCTCCCAGGTAGCCAGATCTCGGGTGACAGGAGTCTGCTGGGGTCCCTCTGATTCTTAAAGCCTTCCCTTTAAGAATCTCCCTAAAGGAGATCACACAAAGCCACATGAGTGTCTGATTCAGTCTTCCCTGTTCAGTTTTCCAGTACCACATTTTGCCAAGTGTGTTCTGAAAAGACACTGGTTCTGTAGGAGGTTAACATGGGTTCTGGGGGAAAAAAATTAGTCAAATCCCAAAATTAGTTGTATGAACTGATATTTTGGAAAACTCTGGAGTTACTCAGAGAAGTGGACCAGATTGGGTTTTGTTTTTTTACAAATGAAAGTCTCTGAGATTGCAGTGTGCATTTCAGTTTCAGAAGGCTGTTCCCAAACCCCTGAAGATAATGTAACTCTTGCACATAGTAGTCCTCGGGCAGTAATTCACAGGACACATTTGTGAAAACAAGCTGCTAGGATGCCAGATCTCAGAGTACAGACTTCGACGGGGCCCTTTACCCAGTTCCAGGACCAAGTGCGATCCTGTTAGGACTGCAAATTCTGCCTTCTGGGCCTAGAGAATCAGAGCCTCTGGGGGTGGGCTTAGAAATCTGTGTTTGCAGTTGTATGCAAACCTGGGGGAGCCTCAGAATTCCACTGGGTTTTCAACTCCATCCAGAATAATTCTTTGGGTGTCACTGAATATTTGCTGATCCTTCTGCCATCTGTTCATGGTCCTTGTTTATAAAGTATGGTCTAAACCATTGGCTCTCAACTGTCGGGATGAGGGGGCGTTGTAACCCTCAGGGGCAGTTTGCAATATCTACATACCGGCTTGTTTGTCATACAACCTGGGGAGGGGAGTGCTACTGGTATCCAGTGGGCAGAGGTCAGGGATTCTGATTAACATCCTACATTGAATAAGACAGCTCCTACCACAAAAAGTTATCCTGACCCAAATATTGGTTGTCCTGAGGTGCAAAACCCTGATTGAAATACATAGCTTCATACTCATCCAGCACACACAGAGATTTGTATCCTTACCTTATCCTGTTATGACTAGGAGGCTGGAATCTGAAGTTGGGTCTGTGAAAAGATACCTCACAGCAAGCTACTATTCATGCATAATTTTTCAAAAAGTAAAACCATGACTCTTGGGTAAATATACACTTTAACTCATTAATTTGTGAAGAAACCAGTAAGATGCCGTGATTATTTCAAAGGACATTTAAGAAGCTAAGGTATTTGTAAGGAATTTAGCAAAGAAATGTGAAGATAAGATTGCTGAGTTAGATAAAAATGGGTTAATGTTCACCATGCCTAAACTTTGGGGTTATTTGTTCTACTAGACAAAAAGCATTTGCATGTCTACTGGTCGAAAATTGAGCACTTAAGTGGTGACTTCACTAAGTCTGAGATCTTCAAGAGCAAACGATGAGATGAACTAAGAGCATGCTCCTAGACAACTTCAGGTGGTCTTCACGTGGTCGTCGAGTGATAATCAAAGGATGTGCCATCAGCTATTTGGGCCTTGTTTGCAAGCTCTGAATAATTTTTCTGGTGCTTTAAACACATGACATTTTTTTTTGTTTATTGAGACGGAGTCTCGCTTTGTCACCCAGGCTGGAATGCTGTGGCACGATCTCGGCTCACTGCAATCTCCGCCTCCAGAGTTTAAGTGATTCTTGTGCCTCAGCTTTCCAAGTAGCTGGGATTACAGGTTCCTGCCATCAGGCCGGGCTAATTTTTTGGTATTGGTGTTAGAGACAGGGTTTTACCACATTGGCCAGGCTGATTTCAAACTCCTGACCTCAAGTGATTTGCTCTCCACGACCTCCCAAAGTGCTAGGATTATAGATGTGAGCCACCGCCCAGCCTAAACACATGACTTTTAATTTACTGGTGCTGCATGGTCTGTGAAATGTGGGGCAAAGAAATGGGAGGTGATGGGAGGAGAGGTCAACACTGTAAAATAGATAGATGCCATTTCTTAACTGCCTTCTATGAAGTGTGGATTGTGATAGATGCTTTCATTCAACTCTGTGAGGTGCATCTTATCATCATCCCCATCTACAGATGAGAAAACGGAGTCAGAGGAAGAGTTCGGTCTGTCAGTAGCAGGCATGGGCAAAGGAACGATAAAGTGATGAGGACGATAGAGGGAGAATTAGAATGAAACCAGAGAGAGGAAAGATGGTGTTACAAGCTTGAGGGTAGCATGAGTCCAGATCTGAAGCAGAAATACTCGCAGCATGTTTGGGGGGTAATGAGGAGTCTGTTATGGGTGACTGTGAATGTGAAGGCAATGCGAAATTGGATCAGAGCTTCAAAGATGACAGTTATTATTAGCATCAGCGTTATTTTAGCCACAGGATTTTACTATTGCTGCAGGGCAGTGCCTCACAGTACACCATGACAGTTAAGAGCCCAGGCCTCGAGGGAAAGTTAGAGTTTGAATCCCAGCTCTGCCACTCTAGGGCTGTGTGGCCATAAGCAACTTGCTTAATCTCTGTGCCTCAGTTACCAGATCTATGAAATGTAGACAATGAAACCTACCTGGTATGATTAGGATACTCGGATGGGGATTCCAGAGAATTTTTTTTTTTTTTTTAGACAAAGTCTCGCTCTGTTGCCCCAGGCTGGAGTGCAGTGGTGTGATCTTGGCTCACTGCAACTTCCACCTCCTGGGTTCAAGTGATTTTCCTGCCTCAGCCTCTCAAGTAGCTGGGACTACAGGCACATGCCACCACGCCCGGCTAATTTTTTGTGTTTTTAGAAGAGATGGGATCTCACCATGTTAGGCAGGATGGTCTCGATCTTCAGAGAGCCTTGTAAACACCTGGTTCAGCAAACAATATGTCCTTGGAAAATGGAAGTTGGATGTGTTTATGTAGATGAGGAAGTGAACAGACAGGATTTAACAGACCATGGGTGTGAGCGACTTGCCTGTGAGTGTTAACAGTCTCAGTCTGAGTTTCCTCAAAAGCAGATTCTGCGAGGATTTGAGTGCAATAAATTCACTTGGGAGGTGGTCTAGGGGGAAGTGCAGAGTGGGAAAGTGAGGCAAAGAAGGAAAGGCAAACACACAAAGGGTCTGTTACTCAGCCAGGTGCTGCTGTGGGTATCTGGAGCTTAACTCCCCTGGCAACCCCTGGGAGTCAGTGTGGAATATTTGCTTCTGAGCCATCCTACCTGAGGGGCATGGGAGCTCCAGACTTTATGCCATAAATCTGGTGGGCATTAATTCAAAGCTGACCCAGCTGGCATTGGTTTTGAGACTGCTGGACTAATACAGTATCCAAAGGCATAAAAATCGTCATGTACTTTGGGGCAGTAATATACTTCTAAGAAGCTAAAAAACAGAGGTAAATATAGGAAAATATGTACAAAAATGCATTGTATTAAATGTGATATATACATATTGTATATGTTTTATACATTGTCTGTGAAATAATAATAGCCAACATTTAGGAAGTAGTTGCCACGCGCGTAACTCTCCTAAATGCTCTGCAAATAGGCTAGATTTCCAGCAAATGAAAACTAGTTAGGTAACTCAATAGAATATTACATAACCATTAAAGAGGATGGTTATAAATATGATAATGACATGGAAAAATCATGTGAATGAGAAATGAATGCTAAACAGGAGATGGTGTGTACAGTAGGATTTCTACCAAGCAAAACAAGCTTCTAAATATAGGAAAAGAGGGGTGGAATCTGAAAGGAATTTATAAAATCCTAACTGCAGTTTTGTTCATACAATGGGATTCAGAGTTGTTTTTTCCCTCTGGCTTATAAGTCTCCATCGATAGGCTTGCATTATATTTATAATGAAAAATACAAGAAACTTGAAAAAATGCAAGAAGAAAAAAACTTCTAAAAAATAGGTGGTGGAGACCCGCTGAAGGTTTTAAAGAAGGGAATAACATAATGGAAAATGATATTTCAGAAAAATTAATCTGGGGGCAGTGTGGAAGACGGATTGAATCAGGAGAGACCCAAGGCAAGAAGTCCTGCTTGAAAGCTTATATGAGTCATTGGGAGTATGGAAAAGAAAGAGCCAGTTTTAGAGGCTTGGTTGTGAATGAGATGATGGGGAAGAGAGAGAAAAATGCAAGAAATGATTCCAACATTTTAAAGCACATTGAATGGAAGAAAATAAGCAATGAAACTAATATAAATATAGTTAGAGAGCAAGTGTGCACCAGGTTTCTTTACATCTGTTGCTTGTTTAAACCTAACAGCAATCCTATATGCTATGCTTTTAATATTCCTATTTTACAAATGGAATAATAGAAGATTAGAAAAATAAAGCCACTTGTCCAAGGTCACAGAGGGTCTGAGCTCAGATCATTGTTAAATGCATTGGCCAGATAGAAGGATGAATGATGGATGGATGGTTGGATGGATGAATGCATAGATGGAGATGGATGGATGGATGGATGATGGATAGATACATTGATAAGTACATGATGGGGAAGGAATCTGGTGAACTGTAATGTTGCAGTAGAAAATAGGGAATTTCAAGAAGAAAGTAGCAGATAGTCTTAGTAAAGAAGGAAGGGAACAGAGAAAGCACTAGATTCAACAAGAAGAAGGAGCAGTCACTGGTCCTCTTTGAGAAGGTCCTTCAAGTTCAATAATGGGAAGTGGGCTTAAGCAGCATGGGGAACTGAGGGGCCAAGACACGTTGGGGAACCTATGAAATAGCTGGTCAGATCAAGGCATGTATGAGCTTAAAACCAGGTGTGAGCCTATGGAAGAGATCGAACAATAGGAAGTAGTAGGGATGTAAGAGAGAAAAGGGATGGGAAGGGGGTGGAGGGTAAGAAGACATGGAAAAAGGGAAAGGAAAGAAATTATTGCTGAAGAACAAGGACACCAGACTGCCTGGGTTTGAGCCTCAACTCCGCTGCCTTGTAACCTTGAGCAAACCCCGTAACTCTCTTTGCTTCAGACCCCTCATCTGTTAAAAGGGAAAATAGTAATAACCCGTATCTCATGGGGTTCTTGAGAGGAGGAATTGAAGCATATAACATGCTATAAGACAGTGCCCGGTGTGCTGTAAGTTGAAACTGATTAGGGATCTTGTTGTCTTATTCATCACAACTAATGCCATTTTCTGGGAAACAGTTCTTAGATGAAGACATTGAGGCTCGGTTGCTTAAAGAATGTTCCCCAGGAAAGTACACTTGGAGTAGTTAGCTCTCCTATCTTTCAGGAAGAAATAGATGTTGTGTGAAATAGGATGCATGGCTTTGTTAGTGGAAACTAACCCTCTGCAATGGTAATAAATGAGGTACATGAGATTGGATGTTTTTTCCCCTCCTTTTTGACAAAAAAGTTAATAAACAGAGGCTGTTCGATAAAGTAAAGTTAGGAGTTTAGGAAGCACTGGAGAGTGGCTGAGGAGCAGGGTCGTGAGGACTTGGAAGACTTAGAGGAGGCAGATGAGATCCATCAGATCCCAGCAAGCTCCATGAACTCAGCGCCCTTTCTCTATTCCAAAAAGTTTTATGCTCATAGAATTGATGCTTGGAGAAGCCTGCACTCCACACACTTGGCATGAGGAATCCTAAAAGCCTTATTAACCCAACCACTTAGCCTTTCTGAGTGCAACCCCTACCCTGTTCTATTTGGGCTCCGGATTTGCTGGGTCCCAAAGTGTCCCACTGTTGGGATGAGGAGATTCCACTAAGACCTTTCTTCGGTTGGCTCTCCTCCCAAATCCCCCTGCCTCTCTGGCCTTGGTTTCCAGAAAACTGCATCTGTGCTCAGCCTGCTCCCTCCTGCCCTTGGTGATCATGAAACCTGCCAAAGAAGCATTCTCTCTGAAGCTGAGCCACTGGAGAAATTGCACATCCAGGATTGATTTTGCATAGCATAAAAATCAATCCAGTGAACCTGGCAGCAGAAGTACCCACTAAGGTTGGTTGTAAGCCCAGTGGGGCACGTCAGTAAGTATTTTAAGTTGGAAAGTTAAAACAATAGGAGAGACAGATGAAGTTGGGCTGTGAAATTTGCTGGGCTAGAATGGGTTTTCTCTTTCTGTGTTAATGAATCTTACCTGGCAGCTGATCTTTTCCTGTCACATGGTTTTGGGGGAAGAGAAGGGTATCCTCTTTAGACTCTGTCCTCTGCTGGCAGGAGAATGCTGAGAGAGACACTGTCAGTTTGAGGTTGTCCCTCCAGGGATAGAAACTTATCTAATTTTATTTGGTGGGAAGACTGTGAACCACCATCATTATTTGTGCTCTAATAATTATTAATTTAATGACATTCTAACAAGAAATAACTTTTATTGAGCACTATCTACATATCAGGCTCGCAGCTAAGTACTTTCACACCTGATGTCTCAGTCAAGCTTCTGAATAGGGTTATAAGCTTCATTTTATAGCTGAGGAGTCTACAGCCTATAGGGCACATACACATATACCATCTTCATTGTTCCTCACCCAACCCTCAGGAGGTGGGGAAAGACATTTTGCAGTTAAGAAAACTGAATCTTAACTCAGGGACTTTTCTTCTTCAGCAAACAGTTGGCAGAACCAGGGTTTGAATCCAGGTCTCCCGAATGCATTTTGCTTTGATTTTATTAGAAGAGCATATGGGTGGCGTGTCTTCTTAAATTCCTCTGGCCAGGTCCTGAGAAAAGAGTCTACTGTGCATTGTCTCAACCCTTGTAATAACCCTATTATGGAGGTGGTATTTTTCCCCTTCACAACAAGGAGACTGAAGCTCAGAGAGGATAGGTATGCCATTGGAACAAAGACACTCAGGCAGGTGTAGGAAGCACAGCTGGGACTTGCACCTTCCCATTCTGCTCTCCAGGTTTTCCGTGTGATAAGCATTTCTCTACAGTAGTGCCTTCAATAGGAGAAACAATGACAAGTGATTTTCCAGTGGGACAGCAGGAGGGTGATTCTGGTCTTGGTTCTTGGGATTTAGGATGGGCTACTGACATTAACAGTTGGATAGGCTGCTAGCTCAGTCCAGGGAAAAGCAGGAGGGAAGATCAGACATGACTGAGAATTCAGGAAGGGCCAGCTCTTGTTGGGGCTTTTCATCTTCTTTAAGGCTACTGATTTCACTTCTCATTTTGAAAGAAACAACTTGCTGGGCCAACCTATTATTGCTGCCTTCCTCTGCCTATCTCAGCCATCAAAGCAAAGTTCTTAGAACATGCGAATGTCACTAGCCTCCCAGGCAAGATTTAGGTTCTGAGAAGAGGTTGTCAGATTGTAGAGTTGGAGCTCCATTTCCCTGGAGAGTCCTGTGCTTCAGAAAATCATTATTGGTTTGTCATCCTAGCCTATCATGGTGAAACCCCACCAGGCTCTGAAAGGTTACAGGAAAATAGCAAGTCTTTGGCAGTTCTCAAAGGGTTCTGTTTCTCACCTGGGCCAGGATTATGCCTGTGCTTTTTATTCACAACAAGCTGAGAAGAGCTTGGTTAAATAAGGACTGGCTACTCTTTATACATCTTTCCTGACTGATGGCGTCATAAAAGCCATTCATCTGGTTTGAAGATAGACAGGTGGTTACTGTCACTGAACCACCAGCTTTTGAAGTTTGCTCTGTGATGTGCTTACAGCCCATACTTAAGCTTCTGCTCCAGGAGGTGAGGTTGACCTTTGATCCTACTCCTCATTTAAAAATCACAGATCTTGGAAAATGAACCAGTCTAGAAAGATACTGAAAGCTGCTGCTGCTGCTGAGGTTGGCTGTCAAACCAATTTAACTGGCCCATTTTACCAGAATTTTGGTTTTGGTTTTGTTTTTTTTTTGTTTTTTGTTTTTTTCTTGTTAAAACCAATGACCTTTAAAGCCTTTTTATTTTTCCTCTGACAGACTCTAGCAGACATCTGGTCTTTTGTGAGTTCTGATGGGAATCTCAGAATCATTCCATAACTGTGGGTTCCAAATGAGAGAGGCACACTTAACAAAGACCAGAAGGAAATCAAAACTGTTGCCCACTCCTTCATTAGCTCATTCATTCATGTGCTGGCTCTGTGATAGAAGTTGGGGGTAAACAGGTGACCAAAAGGTAGTCCCTGACCTCAGGATGTTCTAATTCAGAAGGGTAAATAGACAAGGCAGTCGACATCGTCCATTCAGTGTGAATGAGCTTGGGAGTACAATCACTTTGGAAACCCATTTTGTTAGATCACCTTTGATAGATACCATGTCAGTGTTCCCAAGTGTCTATGAAGAAGGCATGGTGGTGGGGGTGGCTGGGTAGGTGGTTTCTGAGGACTTGATCATGTTTCTTCTTGAGTTTAAGTGCCAGTGACACAGCACTTCATGAAAAACATTGAGCTGAATTCTTGGGCTTTTGCACACTTTTCCTAGTGCCTTAGTATATTTTACATGATAAATAAAAGTATGTTGAGCCTCAGGTGCTTTGGGAACACAGAGGAGACCAGCCCAGCTTTGAAGGAGGACAGAGAGAGGGATCCAGGAAGGCTGTCTGGGGAACATATTTGACTTGGGTCCTGAAGGAGCAACAGAAATTAGGTGGTGAGTAAAATGGGACTGGATGTACCTGCACAAAGCCAGCAGCAGGAAAAAAGATGGGGAATGGAGGGAGCTGGCAGTTCGTGTTTAGGAGAAGCTGAGAGTTGCTCGTGAGGCTGGAGCCCAAGCTGCACAGCTGTAGGGGTAGGAGGGAGCAGCCGGGGAGGGGGCTGGATTGATTAAGGAACATGATGTCATGCATGTCATGTTGAGAAACTTGGATTTCACTCTGGAGACACAGGAATTAGGGGGACATTTTCAGCAGCAGAGTGACAGACACACTCAAGTCTGGGTTTTCCAATGATCAGCATTCTTGTGCGTACACAGGGGCGCAGGATGGGAGACACATGTCTTTTGCAATAGTTCCAGAGAAGACTGAAGACTACATTGAAGGCACTGAGAGAATAGAAGAGGGGACAGATACCACAGAGATCAGGAGATATAGCACAACAGATAAGACTTGCTAATTAACTGTATCACGTTGAGGGGAGGGACAGGGAGAGAAATCAGGTTTCTTCCAGCCCAGCTTCTGGTTGGAATCACTCAGACAGAGACACTTGAGCCTGAGAGAGGATTCCCCATATGACATAAAGCCTCAAAAATTCCCATTAGTCATTCTAAAAACATCTGTTTCATGCATACCCTGCACCAGCCAGTGGGGGAGTTTCTGAGTAGACAGAGAAAGGACCGATTCTTGCCCTCAGGGAGTCACCGAGAGATTCTGGGGAGATAGCAGGTACTAGTCTCTCTACCTGAAACCTCGGGACAGTATGTTTGGCTCACACTTACATGGTGGTGTTGGTTTCTTATTCGATTCAAGGTCAGTTTCCCAACTCTGATAGTGTCAGTTTTAGGGCATCCCCAAATCTCTCGTAGAAGAGATAGCTTTTTCCCCTTGAGTCATTTTGAGCCAAGCATATAACATTGCGTGAATGTTTGAAAACTTCTCTTGGTTCTCAGAATGCAATTCTGACAGTGCTGAAGGCTGCCAATTAAATGAAGATTTAGATAAAGGCTGTGTGGGAGAGAGAATGCAATATTCTTAAACCTAATAATGGTTTCCTTCTGTCTTTTTAAAGCTCTCAAATAATCCTGATTGACTGGCTCTCTGCTTTGGGCATTCCCATTTTCTGGACAATTTAATACCATTTAAAATGTTTGACAACCTTTATTTGGGGGCAGACATCCTTAGGGGAAGGGGCCATGGGCAAAGATGCAAATGCTGTATCATTAAAGGAACCACGGGTTTAAATAAGGACTTTTTTTTTCATATTCAGAAGAGATGGGTACAGAAAGGACAAGAGCAGCCTCTGAGGCTACAGTATTAACCACGTGAAGCAGCTGACAAGGGCATGTGCCTGGCCTTGTGCTATGAGCTTTCTTCATATCACTTTATTACCCCTCCCAGCAGTATTAAGGTAGATGCAGTGACTGGATCCATTATACAGGCGAGGTAGCTGAGGCCCACAACTATAGCTAATAAGCTGTGGAGCTGGTGGTCCCAGATCTTGTGCTCTTAGTCATTCTCTTGGCTATGGGGTACAGGTGAGCTTCCAGAACTGGAGGATGGGGTCCAAAAGAAATGCAAGGTAATTTCCCTGCCTTTTGTATTGTATCAGGGGATTCATCTGTTCATACATTCATTCATTTACTCGATACATTTACTGAATGCCCACTATGTGTCAGGTATGTTTCTAAGCACCAGGAAAATAGCATTGGGTACAACCAGGTTCCTGTCTTCATGGAGCTTTTGTTTCAGTGGCAGAGGCAAACAGTAAAGAAAGTTCGTTACTAGTAAGTGTTGCAATCAGTCAGTCGGTCAATCAAGTGCCATAAAAGATTAAAGTGAGATGAAGATGCTATGCTCCTTGTGATAAGGATTGAGGGTGAGGGGAGGTGCTCTGGAGAGGAGACATTTCAACTGGGATCTGCCTGAGGTAGATGAGCTGGCCACGTGGGTCTCCAGAGGAAAGAGTATGCCGGGAAGAGCAAAAAGCAAGTGCCAAGTCCTAAAGCAGGAAATAAAGAGGTTACCACAGTGTCTGGACCAAGAGTAGGAGATGAGATCAGGGAGGCAGATTAGGCTACAGGGAGAGTGTGCGTGTGATGCTGAGAGTGCTGAAGCACTACTGGTCAGAGTGGGGGAGGGCAAGGCAGTGATATCATTTGTTTTTATGTGCAGCAGAGGATGCTGAAGCAATTCAGAAGCCTACAGAAGCTTACCTCCTCCACAGGCTATTTTTTCTTGTTTACATATGTTAATTTTACATATATATTCATTCAGCCCTCACAACCACCGATGAAATAGGCATTGCCATTATTATCATTCTTTCCCATTTGAACAATGGGGAAACTGAGGCTTAGAGTAGACAAGGTCACCCAGATAAGAAGCAATGCCTTTGGGTAATAGCTTACTACTCCAGTGCTTGAAGTTTCAGTTAGCCTTTAGTGGGCACCTTCCATGTGCCAGGATCTGTTTGAGGTTTGGGGCCACCTAGACAGACCCTTGAACCACTGGCATGTCTCAGGACAGTGTGAGAGACAGAGACTTAAGCTGAGAGTTATCGTGCAAAGCAGCAAATGCTGGTCTAGCAAAAGGAGCTCCGATTTTGATTTGGGAGTACAGAGAAAGAGCATCTGGCTCAGACAGAGTTAGCAGTGAAAAGAGGACATCGGAGCTGGGACTGGAAATTGCACTGGAGATAGTCAAACAAAGCTGACAGTACAGGGGTGGGGGGCTTCAAGCAGAGAAATGAGTGGTTCAAAGGCACAGAGTAGAGAGAGAATGGCAGCAGGCTCAGTGTGGCTGCAGAGAGAGGCTGGAGTGCATCTGGTTGCATTTGAATGGGGTGTGTGTGTGTGTGTGTGCGAGAATGTGTGTGAGAATGTGTGTGAGTGTGTTGATGGTGATGCGATGAGGGGCTAGAGAGGAAGACAGGTTGGCACCTGGTTGCATTTAAACAAAATAAGTAGACCTTATTTTTTTAGAGCAGGTTGAAGTTCACAGCAAAATTTAGTGGAAGGTACAGAAGTTTCCCAAGTACCTCCTGCCCCTACAAATGCATAGCCTTGCCCCACTATCAATATCCCACACCAGAATGGTACATTTGTTTTGGTCAATGACCCTACATTGATGCATCATTATCAAAGTTCACAGTTTACGTTAGAGTTCACTCTTGGTACTGTACAGTGTGTGGTGGATACATGACAAATGTGTAAAGTCATGTATCCACCATTATATCACAGAATAGTTGCACTGCCCTAAAAATACTTGCTCAGCCTGTTTACCTATTCACTCCGTTTTCCTTAACCCCTAGCAATCCACTGATCTTTTTACTGTTTCTGTAGTTTTGCCTTATCCAGAATGTCATATGTTTGGAATCATATAGTATGTAGCATTTTCAAATTAGCTTCCTTCACTTGGTAACATGCATTGAAGTTTCCTCCATGTTTTCTCATGGTTTCATAGCTCATTTTTTTCTTTTTTTTTTTTTTTTTTTTTTTTGAGACGGAGTCTCTCTCTGTTGCCAGGCTGGAGTGCAGTG